>JUFY01034445.1:1187-14524 GCA_001855655.1 Leptopilina clavipes
TTTTCACTGTTTTGAAAATTAATCGTAACAAAAGAAAGAAAAATTTTCAACATGAAACAAATTTTCAATTTAATTCAATGTTTCCAAAAAAAAAAAACAACAAATTTTTCACTGTTTTGAAAATTAATTTGGAACAACAAAAAGAAAAATTTTCAACATGAACCAAATTTTCAATTCAATTCAATGTTTCAAACAAAAAAAAACATAAATTTTTCACTGTTTTGAAAATTAATCGTAACAAAAGAAAGAAAAATTTTCAACATGAATTAAATTTTCAATTCAATTCAATGTTTCAAACAAAATTTTTTCACTGTTTTGAAAATTAATTTCTAACTTAAAAATCATTTTAAATATTTAAATTATTTTTCAAATGTCAAAAAAAATTGTGTGATATATATATTTTTTTAAATATCTTTTGAAAATTTTTAAAAATCACTCGCGCACTATTCGTTGATATATTTTGAAATTAATTTTTTTCCAATTTCAAAATTTCATTGTTCAGACGAATATTTTCCTCCTTTAGTGATATATTCTCTTTGATGACGTCATCAATTTGCAATTGAAGAAGTGAATTTTTTTTCAATAAAAATCCATTTTGACTCTTTATTTCCTTGTAATTAAGATCATCTGAGATTTTTTCTTCATTTAGTGGCAAATTATTTTCAACTGATGATGATGATTTTCCATCATGTTGGGAATTTTCACCTTTTATTTCACGTTTCTTTGAATTATTCCCCTTTATTTTCTTCTGATTTTTTACTTGCGAAATATTATTCTTTACTGAGGAGGAGGATGATGATGATGATGAATTCTTTTCAATTGACTTCTTTTCGTGTTTGGTGTTGGGAATTTTTTTATTCTTTGGATTCGATCCAACGGCATTGACGATTATTAAAAGTTTTTTGTCCTCAACAATTGTCCAATCTTCTAATGATCGACATGGTGAGGTGGAAGTAAAATCATTATAACCATCGTAGCAAATTAATCGTTTCCATTTATCATCTGTTCGAAGTTTTCTTCGTAAATTTTTCATTTGTGATTCTTTATTTAGCGTGAATATTAAGGGACAATTGAATAATTCCCAAAATGGACTTATAATTGCCCATTCGAGATCCCAATTTTTCGGTATACTCATATTGAATAAAACTGACAAGTCCATTGTCATGAATTCGTCACTATCAGGATCGAGTGATGATAAATCTTTTATGATCAATTTTCGTTTCATTGCCGTACATTTTTCACAGAGAGAAACACTTTCCTCGGTTGAAATATTCGATTCATTGTCAAGAATTATTTTGAGAAATTTAACATTTGGAAATAAATGAAGTAAAATTTCCCAATGCTGGGGAAAATTATTGAGAGAATCGCGAGTTTGAATGCTTATTGTCAATCTCGATGATGGAGTGTAATTTAATTTTTGAATAGCGTTAAAAATAGTTAAACATGGCGCGACAATTGCGGAAAGATAGTTTTTCGTTTTGTCGTCAATTTTAATCGTGGGATCGAGAGTTTGGCTCAAGTAGTCGGCAACGGATGTTGGTAATCTCGATGTTCCTGTGTGTGATGGAGTGTAAACAATTTTGTAAAGTAGAGTAAGTGCTTGTTCCATAAATTGTTCACTATTTTTTTCGAAATTGTAACAGTATTTGATTTTGGAACATTGTTCGTCATGTTGTGAACTATTTGGATGATCTTTACAGAATGACACCAATGGACAATTGGGACAATTTGTTAAATTATTTTGCCTCGTGTCATAACAGACAATACATGATCGTGGAAAATTTAACATTTGAATTTCATTCGGCTGAAGATCTCGATCTAATAATGAAGAGACGTGACCACTCATGTTGAGTCTTTCAGAAGTCCACTTTTGTAAAGAATATCCTTTCGAATTTTCATAAATATGGGATAAATCATTGACTCTCATTATTAGATATATAACATCACAAAATGTCTTATGTGAGATCCAATCCTGTTTTTGATGTGTTTCACAACAGTAGGATATTAAATGACAGCGGCTGCATCTCTTTAAATTTGTTGTTACTCCACAAATGTAACATTCGTTTGGATAGAAAGACTTTGACATCGTTTTCTATCTGTAAATAATTGTATTTTTTTTTTTTTTTTGATAATAGACTTGATATTTTTATATTCTTAAATTAAAATTCAGTTATCTTACCATAAATTTCTTTCGATATTTTGTTTTTAAATTATTTAATTATTATTTTTAACCTTTTTAACCTTTTTAACGAAGAGAGAAAAAATTCGAAAAAATATATTAAAACACCAATCAATGGTCATCGACAATAAATGTGCAAATAGATTGCATATTTCAAAGAAAAATCTCATGAAAAGTGACAATCCTGTGAAATTTAAAGCTGGGTTCACATTTCGCTAAATTCACAATTGTAAATTGTTTTGCAAAAACATACAATAAATTGAAATCACTCATTTCTTTGGTGAAATTATATTTGAAATATATGTTTAAAAGTAACTAGATCAATATTTATACAAAAATAGATACTATTTGGAATAAAAATCGAGGGAAAATTAATTTTTTCTCTATTAATACATGCGACACATGTTCATTTTAATTTTTAATTCCGGTTCAGTTCACTACTAGCGCAATCGGTGGCGGCTATCAACTTTCAGGCAAACATCTTAAGTGAAGTGACACAAAAGTTTCTCTCAGTTCCTCTGACATATTCTGATACCACAGAGATCTGTCATTGATTAACGTCAAACAGATTATTCGCACGTTTTGAAAACAGAGAAAAATATTGTCATCTATTGTTTAATTGAAAAAAGTGGTTTTCTAATTGTTATTAAACTATTGTTCATAATAAAAAGCAATTTTTTATTATCAATAAATATACAAAGGTAAGTTATAAACTTGTAATTTTATCGTGTATGAAAATTTTTCCAATATGATAAATATGATAAAAAAATTGAAAATTAATAAACATTTTTATGATTATTATAACAAAATAGTTAAAATAATGACGTAAAAAAATTGTTATCTATCAAATAATCGTCATGAATAATAAAATTGTTTAAATTACAATTTCTTTAAATTATATGTATTCATATTTGAGATGTAAAACACTTTAGGTTTTACAATAAGTGAAAAGACAAAGACTAAAAAGATAAGATAATAATTGATTGCTATGTGTAATTTTATAAATATTAAAGAAAGAATTAAAGTTTTTTAAAATTAAGAGTGTGAAAAAATTTTAGTACAAATTGTTGAACGAAATTATGTTTTATTTCATTGTTTAAGAATTTTTACGATTTTGACATAACTTGGAAATTCACATATTTGTAAATTAGCATTTTTTGTGAAATGTTTGTCACTTTTTTACAATTTATTAAAAAGTGTCACATTTTTTATTTTTTATTTCTACAAAAAAAATTCAAACACATTTTACTCTTGATTTCAGAGAAGAAGAGTATTCAATTTTGAATGTTAAAAAATGTCGTCGCAAATTTTCTATCCAAACGATTGTATCGTTTGTAGAAAAAGAACATCACTAAAACGATGCAGTCGTTGTCATATGATTTCATATTGCGAGGAAAAACATCAAATGGAACATTGGCAAAAGCATAAAGAATTGTGTCATGTAATTTCGAAAATAACGAAAAAAAATAATATTTCACATCTCTATGAAAATTTACGTGGATCCACTTTAATAGAATGGACAAAAGCAAGAATTGAAATGATTCAAAGAATCACTTGTGCATTGGGTCGAGATTTAAGAAATGATGAATTACAAATGTTACAGTATCCACGATGTTGTTTTGTTTGTTACGACACAAGACAGAATAATTTAAAAAATTGTCCCCGTTGTCCTCTGGTGTCATTTTGTCAAAAACATCCACAATCAGATCTTCATAATGAAATCTGTTCTGATATAATAAATTGTTACGATTTCGAAATCGATGAACATACATTAATTGATGCAGCAGGCTTAATAGTCTGTGAATCGACAGTTTTTTTTCCAAAAATTTTTAAAAAACTACCAAAATCAACAACTGAATATTTAAATGCAGCGACGAAGGTAAAAATGAATGATAAATTAATACGTGTTGCCTCAATGATGGTTTATGATCCATTGACGATATTTGGTGCTTTACAAAAATTAAATAGTCCTCCAACATCGAAATTGATAGTTCATGTTTACAGATCTGATGATATTAATTTAGTGGAACAATTTTGGGAAATTTTACTTCATTTAATGGATAATTTACAAAATCTTACGATTGTACTCACTGAATGTACAACAACAAAAATTGTAGATTTAGGACTATGTAAAAGATGTACTCACAGAAAGAGGAAAATAATTTTTGAACATTACAAATCAATGGAGAAATTTGATTTGAAAACAATTAATCTCGCTTTCTTTAATAATATAAGTCCATTGATAAATGAAATAAATTTTCATCATCAGGAAAGTCCAGAATTAAGTGACATTTCGGTGAAATTCACATGTCCTGTTGTATTAACATCAAGTATAAAATTTTCGAAACAATTTCAAAGCAAATTCGAAAATGTTTGTTCAAATATGTCAATTATCTACGAGGGCGAAAATGATTTTTCATCACTACTTTACAGGAGGGATTGGGTGTATTTTCAGATTGTGAGAGTTTCGCAATTTATGTTAATTGCAAAACCATCTGTAATTTCGAAACCAATTGGTATAAAGATGACGAAAATGGAAGAAAAAGTTTCAAAATGTGATGGAGAAAGAAGAATGGAAGAAAATACAAAGGATAAAAAAATACAAAGGATTCAACAATTTTATGCGGGAATTTGTCATGTTTGTAAAACGTCGAATGCAACTGTTACGTGTACAAGATGTAAAATGATATTTTACTGTTGTAATAATCACATGAAGATGAATAATTTGGAGCATAAGGAGATTTGTCGAGTTATTTTGGGAATGTTGAGTGAAAAAGGAACGCCGCATCTTTACGATAAATTGCCAATTATCAATGAGAAAACGTGGCTGGAGGCGAAGGTGAAATTTATCAAACAGGCGAAATTGAAATTGAATCGAAATTTACTTGATTTCGAGAAGCAAATGTTCCTTTTTCCAAGGACATGTTTTGTTTGCCACGAAAGCGACTTGAGCGTGCTCAAAACTTGTAAATGCAGTGTAAGTATTTTTTTTGCACAGTTCAAATTTATTGGCAGAATTTTCTAGACTGAATATTTCACTAATTTTACTGTTGGTAAAGAAAGTTAATAAGTCAGTTAATTAATATTTTACTTGCAATTTTTTTTATCTGAAAGAGTTTAAAAAATAAAGTAGCTAAAATTCTTTCTTAAATGAAATATTTACAGTTTTTCTTTTTTTAGGTGAGTCTGTGCAAAATTCATCGAGACAATATTGAACATAAAAATCTCTGCGAACATTTTCAAATGAATTTGAATTTGCAACGAAATAAAAAACACTTGGAAGAGGAATTAACTGTATCGGGTAGAATGATTAAAAATCGTCAACAATTACCATCGACGATGAATCAATTTCTTGATTTACATTTTAATTTTCCAATTGAGAAAAATTTGCAAAAAATTTTACTCTCTGATTTTCTGTCACGACCATTGACAATTATTCATATAATCGAAAAATTGAAAATTAAAATTTCGTATTCATTTATAATTCATATTGTGGGAGCGACTGATGAGGAAATAGTCGATTATTGGAATATTCTTCTGTATTGGTTCAAAAATTTAGAATACTTGTATATCGATTTTATTGGCTTGGAAATTTCCAAGGTTGGCGGTTTAAATGATAAAGAACGAAATGGTTTCTTCTATTCCTCTGAACTTGGAGACAGAGAAATGAGCTTTAATTCAGCGAAAAAACGCTATGATGAATTTTGGGAAAATGGAGGTATATTTACACCGGATTTAATAATTGGCTATAATTTAAATTTAAACGAGAATAATTTAGAAATTGCGAATAATTCCACCTGGAAGGAGACGTTGAAATTCATAAGTCAAATGAATGTTCCATTTGTAATAACAGCAATGACCGAGGAACGTGCAAAGAAAGATCACGAATTTTTTTGCTCAATTTTAGGCAAAGAAATTAATTACGAATTTATGGAAAAAAATCCCTATTGCAGTTTAATGCCCGAAAGAAATTATGAAACAGAAAGAATTTGTTATTCAAACAGTCACGTGATTGCTTATAAAAAATACAATGGACCGAAAATTGGCAAAAAAATTGAATCCTTAGGGGCAACGAATTGTGAAAGTAAATGTTCCACTTCGAATGCAAATATTATTAATAATAATAACAAGAAGAAGAAGAAAAAAGATAATGCAGAGAAATGTGATAATAAAAATGTTAAAGATTCGAAAGTGGACAATGGGGAATTGTTGAGGGAAAATGAGAAACTTCAGCAGGAGAATAAAATTCTTCAAGAAAATCTACGACTTAAGGAAGAGAACGAGCGGTTGAAGAATGAGATTTTAAAAATGAGTTTAAAAGACCAAAAAGAAAAAAAATAAAACATTAAAATATTATTACTTTTAATTTGTAAACGTCTTATGAAAGTACTTTTTGTAAATTTTGTTATATAAACACAATTTTTAAACTATTAAAAAATTTATCCCTTTTTTTCATGCACAAAAGACTTTTTTCTCTTGGATTTCAATAGGAGCAAATTTGACTCTGAAAGAATGATTTTTTTTATTTTTATAATATAAATATTTATTATTATTATTAGTATTATTATTACTATTATTATTACTATCATATATATTATACATTATTTTTATTCTTTGTATTATTTTTTTTCTTTTGTTTATTATGTTTATTTCTTTTTTTTAATTATTATTTCCTTTTAAGAAAATAATTTTCTTATCTTTTCTTTGCTTCTTATTTAATAATCATTAATTTTTCTTTCTTTCTTTATTTTAGTATTTTTAGTTAATTTATTTATTTTTTTTTGTGAATTATTCTTTCCTTTCAAGAAAATAATTTTTTTTCGTATCTTCTTCTTTGGTAATAATTAATCTTTCTTTCTTTTAAAATATACAGTTACTTGAATAAAAAAGTAATTATCATTGCAGTCATATCATTATAGCAATTAGATAAGAGAAAAGTGAAAATGGAAATTGGATAAGAGAAAATTGAAAACAGAAATTTTGAAATTAAAAATTGAAATTCGTTTTTTGTGAATGTAAGCAAATTTAATGGGAAAAATTTCCTATTATATTGGTTTTGTTTCTTGAATTACAATATTCATAATTTCTACAATACTCAAAACTTGATTTAATAACAAAAATAAACAATAATTTTTTTTTCAATCAAAAATAAAAAAAAAGGTGAGAAATTTTAACAATTTCATATAATTGTAAATCAAAAAATTCATGAGTATAGAAATAATCGAGAAAAAATAACTTTTAATTTTCAATTTTAATTTTTTGTAGTTCATCCATAAGTCGATCGTTTTCTCCCACCAGACGTAGATTCTCTTGAATTATTTTATTTTCCTCGTTCTCTTTCACTTGTTCTTCATTAACAACAATAATTTTTGCCTTCTCGTCTAAATTTTCGCAGCATTTTTCTTCTTTCTTTTCTGTTTTTTCGTTTTCAATCTTAATTACTTTCTTGGCAGGATTTTTCTCTTTTAAATTGCCCGATTTATTTTTCATCACTTTCAAAGATTCCACATTCTTCGGCGAAAAATCCTTGTAGGCAATCACATAATTATTCGAATAGCACAATCTTTCCGTTTCAAAATCTCGCTCGGGTATTAAACTTCTGTAGGGATTTTTTGTCAAAATCTCGTAATTAATTTCTTTATCCAAAAGTGAGCAAATCATTTCGTGATCCTTTTTACCCCGTTTCTCAGACTGAGCGGTGATTACAAATGGTACATTCATTTCACTTATTATTGACAATGTCTCCTTCCAGGTGCACTCGGAAATATCATAATTACTCTCGTGTAAATTCAAATTAAAACCAATAATTATATCCGGTTTGGAAAAAGCTTCATTCTTGACAAATTCATCATAACGTCCACGAAATGAATTCATGCTCAATTGTTTTCCATCGAGAAAAAAATCGGGTAATTTATAGGGACTTTTGAAATAGACTTCGTCATATTCGATAATTTCATTGCCAATAAAATCAATTAGTAGAAATTGTAAATTTCTATTGAACCAATAGAAAAGTGTTTGCCAATAGCCAACGTGATCGAATTCCTCGCCAGTTGCGCCGACAATGTGAATGCAAATTGTTCTTGGAATGCGAAAATTCAATTTTTCAACGGCATAGGCAAATGTCAATGGTCGTGTTAATAAATTGGAGACGATAATTCTCTGTATTTCTTCGTGATGACTTTTTAGAAAAAAATATAAATCTATAAATTTTTCCATCGATGGTGGTAGAAATTTGTTTTTCTTTTTTTTCAATGCAGCTGCTATTGTGTATGGCTCCTCTGGCTTTTCTTTATTGCTCTCCATTTTTAAGTACAATTGAAAATCTTTACAAAGATTTTTGTGTTCCAAGTCCTCTCTGTGAAGTTTGCAGAGACTCACCTACATATATTTTGCATAAAGAAAAACTTTTTCATTATATTTGAAATAAACAAAAAAAAAAAAAAAAAAATTTTAATAATAACTGAAATTAAAATTGTGTCTTATTTTATTATTTAATTTAAATAATTAATCGTTAATTTATTAATTTCTTATTTGTTCGAGGTTCTCCGGGACTTCGGGGACGTGTCAAGTGTTTCAAAAATTCCCTACTATTAAAAATTTGATAGTTAAAAATTTGATAATTAAAAATTTGATAATTAAAAATTTTACTGATTGAATTAAGTTATAGCTTCAGGAGTTTTTGTTTGTACTTTTTTTTAAAACCGCGAACGATCGTAGAATGTTTTCAAAATTCTTTTATTCATAAAGAAACTTATCTCGGGAGTGTTCAATTTTTTTTAATTCGCGATCATTTCAATTTTATTTTATTTCTATTTTCAATTTTATTTTATTTTTATTTTAAATTTCATTCTTATTTTACTTTTATTGTCAATTTCGTTTTTATTTTCAATTTTATTTTATTTTTATTGTCAATTTCATTTTTAATTTCAATTTTATTTCATTTTTATTGTCAATTGCATTTTTATTTTCAATTTTATTTCATTTTTATTGTCAATTTTATTTCATTTTATTTTCAATTTTATTTCATTTTTATTTTCAATTTCAATTTTATTTCATTTTTATTTTCAATTTCAATTTTATTTCATTTTTATTTTCAATTTTATTTCATTTTTATTGTGAATTTCATTTTTAATTTCAATTTTATTTCATTTTTATTTTCAATTTTATTTCATTTTTATTGTAAATTTCAATTTTATTTTATTTTTATTGTCAATTTCATTTTTATTTTCAATTTTATTTCATTTTTATTGTCAATTTCAATTTTATTTCATTTTTATTTCATTTTTATTTTCAATTTTATTGTCAATTTCATTTTTATTTTCAATTTTATTTCATTTTAATTGTCAATTTCCTTTTTATTTTCAATTTTATTGCCAATTTCATTTTTATTTTCAATTTTATTAATTATTTTGACGATTATAAGTTCAATTTAACTTCACACGGTTCCGGAAGTGTTTAAATTTTTTTAAAAAACCGTGTTCGCTCGTTAAAGTGGTATTTAAAATTAATTGACTGTGTTTTTCGCTAGTGTTCGAAATTCTTAAAATCGCGAGTGTATGTTCTAAATCTGGAAAACTAAATGCAGCTCCAGGATTCGGTGAGATTTTTTCAAATTTTATAAAGAAAAAAAAAACTATTAATCTAGAATTATTGTTTTGAAATTTTAACTTTTTTTCCCTAATATTTCAGGTCGATTGACAGAAAATGAGTGACAATCCGTCGTCGGGAGAATCAACTATCGGTAAGTCGTTTGTATTTAATTTTTAATATAATTTAATTTCCGTTAGTGATAATTTAAAAAAAAAAATTTTTTTCAATTTTTTTTTTTAAATAATTTTCAAAAAAAAAAAGAAATCAAAGAAATGAATTTTTGAATACTTACACTGCATTCGCATGTTTTTAGTACGCTCAAATCGCTTTCGTGACAAACAAAACATGTCTTTGGAAACAAAAACATTTGCTTCTCAAAATTCAATAATTCTCGATTCAATTTCAATTTCGCTTGTCTCATAAAATTCACCTTTGCCTCTAACCACGATTCCTCATTGGCGATTTTCAATTTATCGAATAAATGCGGTGTTCCTTTCTCATTCATCATTCCTAAAATCACTTTACACATCTCCTTATGCTCCAATTGATTCATTTTCATATGATTATTTCCACAGTAAAAAATCATTTTACATCGTGTACACATTGTCGTGGTATTATGATATTTACACACGTGACAAGTGCCAGGATTAAATTTCTTGAAAATTTTCTCTCCACTCAATATTGATGAATTTTCCATTATTTCTTCTTTCGATGTACTTGGCATTCCTTCAATTGCATTGGAAATTTTCGTTGCTTCGGCAATTAACATATATTGTGATTGTCTTCCAATTCGCCAGTCCTGCCATATTCTAAAGGGACATATACATGAAAAATCATTGCGACCATCGTAGATAATTCCTCGTTTGGGACAAAATAATGCATAATAATTTCTTATTCGTTGCGCTTCAATTTCTGTATGTGATGTTAAAATCAATGGACAGGTATATTTATTCCAAATATCGCGAAATTGAGTAAATACTTTAAATCGATGATCGAGAATATCAGGTGGTTCTAATTTATTAAAAATTGCAAGATCCATTGAATTGTAATTGAATTTAATCATTGATTGCATGGTGAATTGTTGTAGAGTGACTTTTCTCTGTTTGTTGATGCATTTTTTGCATAGTGGTATCTCCTCGCATAATACTTTGTCAGTAATTGTATTCACCGTAAGATTCATTAAATTTGGCATTAAATGAAATAAAGTTTCGCAAAATATTCGAAAAACGCTAATTCTATCAACAACATCGACATAAATATTCAATGTTGATGAACAAGTTTTATTTAATTTTTCCAATATTCCATAAATAGTCAATGGCAAATAAATGTATGTCGAGGCGTAAACTTTTGCAATGTTATTTAATTCTGGATATGGTTTTAAAATTTGATCGAAATATTCAAATGTTGATGTTGGCAATTTTTTAAAATTCGCCGGCGGATAAAATAATATTCCGAGTAAATTTTTAAATGTTTCTTGACATTTTTCCAATGAATTGTCAATTGTGTGGCAATAATTCATTTCCTCGCACCATATATCGTGAAATAGTGAGTGTGGATGTTTTTTGCAAAATGAAATCAATGGACAACGGGAGCAATTTATTAAATTATCTTGTCTTGTGTCGTAACACACGAAACATGATCGTGGAAATTGAAACATGTCTAATTCAAAACTTTCGAGACCACGGCCCAACATTGATGTTACTTTTTTTGACATATCATCCCTTGCATTTATCCATGTTAATAAATTGCATCCAATCAAATCCTCATAGAGATGAGTGAGTTTCTTTTGTTTCGTTAAATCGGCAATTATACGACAAGTGTCTTTGTGTAAAGGCCAATGTTGCTTTTGATGTATTTCACCGCAATATGATATCATGTTGCAACGACTGCATCTTTTTAATTCAGTTCTTTTTTTGCAAATGTAACAATTGTTTGGATAGAAATTGTTGGACATTTTTTCACAATTGGAACTCCTTTGGCTGAAAATTAAATTTTTGAACATTATTTTACAATAAAATTCAAAATTTGATTTTATATTTAATATAATTATTACGAAGCTCGTGTTATAGGCACTTACCAGGAATCCGAGGAATTTCTAATCGAATAAGAATTTAATATTGTAATGAATATTTTATTTCGTGTGAGCAAAATTAAGATTTCTGTATCTTATTTTTATCTGCGTTGGTAGAAGAAAATTTTTTTTATATTACAAAAAAACAATTATAAGGGCAATTTGTAAAATTTGTTTCTAAATTGCAAGAAGACTTCTTGCTAAATTGACGCAGACATGATACATAACCATAAAAACACCAACTAAGCTGCTTTTATTAGGCTGAGTCCACAATTGAAATAAAAATCGAGTGGCAAAGTCGCCACTCGTTTTTTATCCTAAGGCTGTGTTTACATGCGTGCGTTCTAACGCAATTATTTGCGTTTTATATATTTCTGTCCTTGTTACACTCATTGCTCAACGCAAATAATTGCGTCAGAACGCACGCATGTAAACACCGCCTAATTGTGGACTCAGCCTTAAGGCCAACGCACAGACATTGAAAATAGTAAAACGTAAATCGTAATATTTAGATGAGAGAGAAAAAGATAGAAACATTGTCCGTTCTTTTCTATCTCAATGTAAAGTTTACGATTTTAAATATAATTATTATTATAAATTTAGATTTTTAAAGAAAATTTTAAATTATTTATTTTATTTTTACAAAGAGGCAAGAACATTTTGTATTATGTAACATACCGCACCCTGAATTGGCCTTCTAGATAATGTAGATAACCCATCTATTAAGTAGGGGAATCCCATTATTTATTTTAATCTACATATAAAATTTCATCTTTATTGATCATTTTCTTACCTATATCTTAAAAATTTTTTTCCATTATAATTTTAAATATTAAATTTCAAATAATATTCTTTCTAATAAAATAATAAAAACTCTTTTTTGAAGGTTAGAAATTAAAATAGATTATTTTAATATTAGAATAGATTAATATACAGAGTAGTATATTTGTTATACAATATATTAAATACACTGTATATAGTAATCATGAAGTAATAATAAGGAGATTTCACTTCTAGCAACGAATGTCCCCACTTTAGGGAACATGATGATGAAAATTTAGAGCTTAGCAGAAGTGGCGTTCCTTGTGAGAAAATCTAAAAGTACAGGTTTTTCTACTTCGCGTCACCTGATTGTCGTCTGCTATTGTTATGACATGACCACGAAGTAGTATAAGGAGCTCCCACTTCCATTACAAACATGTATCCATTTTCCAATTCTCTTTCGGTTTTGTTAGGTTAGCGATACTAGCGAACCTATAGTGAAAATTTCGAAACATTGAAATTATCGTCTGCTGTGCGTCTGCTGATCATCTGTCATGTCATCTGCTATATTATGCGATGTAAACAAAATAGTGTTATTAAAATCAATGTGCAAAGCCAGAAACCACAAATAGAAGAAGGAAAAGAATAAATCAATTTGCGTGAGAAGTGCTTTTTAATTTTTTTTTATAATTAAAGCAGTAAGTATATAATGTAAATAGTAATGTAGTGCAAGTG
>JUFY01034448.1:8555-26726 GCA_001855655.1 Leptopilina clavipes
GGGGGGGGGGAATTTAAATCAATGGTAGAAAATTTTCTTCTTCAGAAGGAAAATTTTTTTTTTGAAAAAATAGAGATTGAAGAGTAAAAATTAAGACTTTTGAATTGTACATTTTAGTGAGCTTATAAGTGTTGGGAAAATGCAACTGTTGGGTGAGTGCAAGGTGCACGTTGTCTAAAGAGTGTGCGCCATGTATAATAGAGGTTAGCCGCAGGATGGTAAATCAAAAGACGCCATGCGGGCGTAGTTATATACATGATGGAAGATTAGTCTGGCATTGTACGATCAGGAAGGTGATTTATGATTTATCATCCATACGAAAACAGATGAGTCTGGTGACTAGCTACCTTTTTGATTACTATAAACAACTGATAATATTTGCTCTGCGAATTCTACTTTTATATACCCAAAACAGCACGATATCTTCCTGGAAGCTTCCAGGAAGCTTCCTCGGAAGATCAGTGAGGCTCGGATGGAAGCTTCCTGGAAAATTCCATGAAGATTCCAGGAAGCTTTAAATGTCCGCCTTAAGGAAGCTTCCATTGGAAGCTCTAGAGAATCTTCCACCGGAATCTTAAGGGAAGCTTCCCTATAGCTTTCTTGGAAGCTTCCCTCGAGATTCCTTGGAAGCTTCCCTTATGGTTCCAGGGAAGCTTCCCTTAAGATTCCGGTGGAAGCTTCCCTTGAGATTCCGGTGGAAGATTCCCTTGAGCTTCCAATGGAAGCTTCCTTAAGGCGGACATTTAAAGCTTCCTGGAATCTTCCAGGAAGCTTTCATCCGAGCCTCACCGATCTTCCAAGGAAGCTTCCTGGAAGCTTCCAGACGCCAGGAAGCTTCCAATCTCAGCTTCCCTTGAGATTCCGGTGGAAGAATCCCTTGAGCTTCCAATAGAAGCTTCCTCAAGGCGGACATTAAAAGCTTCCTGGAATCTTCCAGGAAGCTTCCATCCGAGCCTCACCGATTTTCCAAGGAAGCTTCCAGGAAGATATCGTGTTGTGTGGGTTCCTACGTTCCTCTTGATTATTTCTACTCCTATTCATTACCAAAAAATCTCCTAAAAACTTCCCTGGAAGACGTCTGCCTCAAGGGAAACTTCCATCATCGGAATCTCTCGGAAAACTTTCAGAGAAGCTTCCACCGAAATCTCAAGGACAGCTTTTGCAGGAATCTCGAGGGAAAGATGCCAGAAAGCTTTCTAAAAGTTTCCACCTTGGAAACTATAAACCGTTAATAAAGCGTTCCTTCTGCTTTCAGAGTGAAGGATAAGAATTTTTTTTTGAAAATTGAATTTATCGCGATTTGGATATATTTTTAGTGCCCGGGGAGCATTAATGTCGCAGTGTTTTGCGCGGCGCTCATAAAACCTATAGAAGAAAGTCCGCGCGGAAAATGAATGTCGAACGATCAATCGTTCAGCACTTCTGTTAAATGATTAACATCAAGAATTGATCGTTTGACATTTATTTTCAACGCGGCGAGCTTTCTCGTATGTCCCCCCCCTATATGTGAAATGATTACGCACGCATTGAGAATATAGTAGTATATATTTTGCATATACAGTATTTTGAAATTCTCTTTAAGATACACTTTTACTTTCTCCTAAACCTTTGCGATTCGCAGCTCATATAATATATACTACCACATCGATATGAACTGCCATGAATACCTAATGCTCCCAAGAGTGACGAGAAGGTGTAAATTTGTCGCGATGACGAAAAGCTTTATTACCACAAGATGAGTTATTACTGTGTTCGAATTCTATTTTAAACGAAACAATTTAGAAACTTTCCTTTTGCATACGTTCACATACGTTCGAAAAATAGATGAAAGAGTTTCGGTGTTATTTAAAATTATTTGGATCTGTAACTGCAATTTTGTTGACTGAAAACTTATTTGTATGGCGAAAAGGAAGCGTCGAGGATCTTTAAACGATTGGTAACTACCAGACAAACCGCACTACTGTAAATGGTAGCAGTTTGCAATCATCATAATTCTCGAGGTTGGTCTTCCGCCTGTTATATACAAGGTTCCTTCCAGCGACCGCGACATGAACCGCAGAACCGTTTTGTTCCTTATTACATGGTCTCCTTTGCCTTTCTTTCCCTTTTCTATTTCCGAAAATATAATCTCCTGTTTGAACTGTTCCCACCGTGACAGTACTTCATCTTCACATACAACAATGACAAAATAAATATTGTTTTTTTATTTCGCTACAAGAAATTTTATTCATTGCATCTAAATGATATTTTTCTCGGTCCTAAATAATTAACGAAACTTGTGCGTGCGGGAAAAAAATTTTAAAAAAAGCAAAGAGAAACACAAAGCCGATATAAATATGCTATTCGGTTCAAAGTGAGCGGGACACTTGAATAATTAATCCGACTCTGAAATACTTGTGAGAATTGCTTTGAGGATTTACAAGGAGGTGGTGGATGTTGGAGGACACGTGTATTCCTGGTGGTCCTCGGACCTTGGTGGACAGGCCATTAGGAAACAAGAATGGCACCAGCATCACCGAACAATGCAATTTGTAGCCACAAGGTGGTCCCAGTTCCACAGCAACAGCCTCTTTACGTAGCTTCTATTATATCTGGTCGATAAAATTACAAAACGAGAATCAATAAATTTGCGCACATCGACAAATTCCTTTTTTCTTCTTCTTCTTCTTCTTTTTCATTTACCGGTTAAAACTTAAAAGTTACAAGAACTTCTTTGGCTACCAACAAGGCGCATCTGCATTTTTCTCATTTTCCCCCAGAAGCCGCATGGAATTTATCCAAAAAAAAAAAAAAAAATTCAAAGGGAATTCCTTCATGTTGACCTTGAAACCAAAATGGAGACTTCCGAATCATTCCGATTTCACCTGCCTCGCTTATTTTCCATGGGGATCTCTATGGGAATATTGTAAATTCAAGTCCCCTGTCTGCCTGCTGCTGCTGCTGCTGCTGTCGTGTAACAATTCAAGTTCTGCGGTTCTGCTACCGCGAATTCCGCGCGACTTAAGCTACGTCATTGATCAAAATCTCCCCAAGATCTTTATTGCATTATTACGTGGCGCGCGTTATCTCCAATCCTGATTATCCTCCACGTGCTAATTTATTCACAGCAACATTTAATTAAGAAAATTCCAAGCCTTAATCTAGAATGTTTCCATCGTCATTTATTAAAATTAATGAGAAGTTCCCTTATCGCAATTTATGTGGATCTTGTAATAAACAGATGGTTAGTTGATGTAATAAGTTAATTACCTCTCTATTATCCACGACATTCTAACAGTTTAGATTCTATGGAAAATATCAAAATTTACCCTCAGGGAAACATTTTGAAAAACATTTTGAAAAACATTTTATCCAACATTTCTCTCCAGTCAATTAAATTAATTTTCACTGTTTCTTATGCTTTCTTCTACATTTTCAATTCAAAACATTTTTTCCGAATTGTTTAATAAACGATTTTCGTAATTTTTGCAATAGTATAAAAATTAAATTTTCTCTAGCAGTTTTTTTTTTTGAGAGAGAAAAAAAATGGGACAATTGTAGTGTTATGAAGGTAAAAACCTCTTTGATCTTGCAAAGGAAAGCTATTTATTTGAATTTAGATTCCGTTACGCGCTTTGTGTGTGGCCTCATATATCAAAAGGTGCTATCGCATCTTGGTGTAAGCAACGCATTATCTGACTTCTCTTCTCAGCTACAGGTACCATACAAACGCCTAGCTGATGAATAATTTCGTTATAGATAAAGTGCTTTTAGGACCTTTTACTCCAAAATGATCCCATTCCAATTATTGCGATTCGATTATCAAGGAAAGAACTTTCATTCCCTGTTTAGATTCAAGATAAACTTTTAATTAATCCAAATTTTTTCAAATAGTGCGACAATCTTTTCCTTAAGCCAAGAATTTTACAAACCATTTTTTATAAAATTTCCTAAAATTAAAAATTAAAAATTAAAAATTAAAAATTAAAAATTAAAAATTAAAAATTTTCATTTGTGGGTTTATTTAATTAATTTTACCAGCGTTTATGCAATCATTTTATTACGATTTGGTATCTAATTAGAAAATTTGAAAATAGAGGCAAAAAGAAAGGAAAATTCAATATAAATATACCTAATTGATAAAACTTTAATAGTTTAAAAAAAACTCTACTAAAAAAAGTAGAGAATAAATCTTTTCCATTAGTGGATTCATAATTAAAATAGATAATTTTGACACTCAACCTTGATAGTAATTAATCAACACATCAATTTTAATTGCTAGAAAATTAACTGTAAAACGATCAATACGTCAGAAGGGGGGAAAAAATTCATAATTGATGATACATATAAAATAGAATCATTAAAATGGAACTTTAATTAGATATATACTTATAAACAGGTTTCTAATGCATTTCACTGAAAATCATAATTGAAATCTAAAAGACAGCTGGGGCAATAATAATTCTATTTTTCCATTTGGATAACAATTTCCCTTCACTGTTTATTTATTAATCAAATCGTACCTACATTTCCACGCTATCCGTTCATTGAATACTGAAAACATAAAATTGAAAAACAAATGCAAGATAATTTTTATCAAACTTGCAACTGGAATTGCAAGTTTATTAAATTGATTATTAATTTATTTATAATTAAAAAATTGGATTATAATTCACTCCAGAAATGTTCGAGGCAGAGAAGGATTTTCTGAAGGATAAAAGGGAGTAGAAGAAATCTTACAATGATCTGTCTGGAGATCTTGGCTTTATTCGTACGATTTCTCGAGCAGTCGCGCGTAAACCGATCCGCTGTTAGATGGGAGCAAATGACAACGCGTGCTTTGCATGTCGAGAGAAGCTTCCATGCTAACCGCGGGAGTAAATAAGGCGGAATCTGCACGTCGCATTGTTTGACTTCCCGGACGGACGTCTAGGGCGACGGTAAAGGGACCGACTGGCGGCAACGACAAGACCGCGAGAGACGGTCGCGGCTGATTTGCCAAGACTCTTGCCTCCTCAGAACCATCCTGGATGCAGGATGTCTCTTCCTTCTCCTTACATTTCTTCTTCTTCTCCTTCTCTCTCCTCTTTCCTTTCTTTTTTCTTTCTTTTTCTTCTTTTTCCTTTCTTTTTCGCATGTACGTTGCATTTCACTTAGCACATAATCAGATTAACATGAAAAACTGTTAAATAAAACATAATAAAATTAAACAATTCATTATATGTAAAAAGTAATTTTTAATCTACAAATGTGTGAAACTAATACATTGTCGGCTTTTGACTAACAGAACTGAATTGTAGAAAATTCCGTTTTACTAAAAATATTGTTCGTAAATGGAAAATTCTGTTTGAATTAGCAAGCCGAGTTCATTTGTTCAGAATTCCATTAAAGCGATCCGTTCCTGACTTGCATTTAGTAGTACAACAACATCGAACGGAAGGAATGCAGTTTCGAGCTGCTTCCGATCTTTTTATCGGGTCAAGTGGAATTATTTAATTGGCGATACTCCCGTTTACTTTATCGAGTCCGGCGACAGCAATGTTCCATTCTGAAATCTGGAGCTGCAGTCTTGGCATCACATAAAACTGCTTAACGAGACTTATATTGTCAATTATGTTTCTGTTTGCCCGTAATTCCAATTGCAATCGTACCTAGAGGTGGTTGGCCTTGAGATCGAAACACTGATTCAGCAATTGCAATAAACGTATATAATTTACTCCCATTGGGCCTACCTCTCATAAAGGATATTCTAATTTCCTTCATTCATTACCGAAATACAAATCCCAATTGACGCAGTTTTTTCAATGTTTTGATTTTCAAAATTGTGTCCACGCAACTAATTTGAAATGTGACAACTTTGTCGTATTTTGATATAAAATAATTCTAATTCGCCTACAAGGATTTCTAAATTCTAATAATCTACGATTTATTTCACATCCACAGGATTTGACTTAGCCATGTGATTTTCAGATATATATATAATAACCCAATGAATATTAATGGCAATAAATAATGGTTTATTGATAGCAAGTTGATTAAAACATTAAATTTCCGTACTCATCGTGAGAACGCAAAGAAGAAGGATGATTTTAGTTGATTTTTCAGAAATCCATCTTAAGAAGTCCTCGTTTCAATTGCGCGCTATCAGCTATAAATTAATATAAAAATTTTTATCCAACGAAAACAATATGAAGCAGCAGGACACTAATGAGTTCTGAGGATTTATCCCATACGTCAATGTCCTGTGGGATGCCGTTGTATTTTCTATGGCAAACTAAAGGCGGAGAACCTATAAGAAAACCTGTATACGACTTTAACCTCAGTGATCCCTAGACGGTGCGCGCATCTACTTTCGCAAAAAGTGTGATGCATAAAATCGTGACCTTCAATTTGCCGAATCGCACCATTCCTGAGAAACTTTCCTTTACAATAACCAGGCATTATGTGTTCTGGAAAATTCATGATTACTTCCTCTACTACCTACTGTATTTCTCTTCCTTATTCACAACCAAAAAAAAAGAAAAGTTTATCACCAAAAAAAACCAGATAGCAATTTTTCTCATATATTTTATTTTAATCGATAATGCAGATCTTTGGAGGGGGGGATTATGGATAATAGTCGGTGATTTATTGAAACTGAAGAAACAATTTTTCTTCGCACTCAAAAAGTCTTGTTTCTCAGTGAATTTTTATTCTTTTTCTACACTGTCCTTTCCTGCTCATAACAGGATTTGTACGCAGTATTTGGCCCTACCGTGGTCTCGCGCGATGAATCTCATTTGAATAGTACATTTTATGGGCTAAACGCCAAGATTGTTTATTCCGAAACAAGTATTATAAGTGGATTGTAAGTCGCGCGGGGGAAAAAAAAAGAAAAAATTATACAACAGGGCTGCTTCTCAGTTTTATGTTGAAAAAGGAGATGTGAAAACAAACGCACAAGAGCACCTTCTGAGTTTACAATCCAAAGTACAGCTTCCTGCTTCATTTCTTCAAGAGACACATTGTGTTAGTTGACGATAATGTTCCCATAACTTTTATTCAACAGGAAAATATATGCAAATTGTTTCTATTGTACTTTATTTACTTCCTACATATTTGTTGCTATATTACAACATGTTACTTGCAACTTTGTCCTTTTCAATCGAGTTTTGTCGCGCATCCTTTTCAGTTATTCTGAATCGAGCATTAGTGTTTGAATGATTAAAATATTTTTTTCTGAATGATTCAAGAATTGTTTAGAAACTGTCGTCACTAATGAATTTTATATATATATTGTTGTAAAGAATATACAAGTGCCAATTATAATTTATCCTGCTTCTTCCTAAGTATAGATTCATTATTGTAATGTCACGTATGAACACACACCTACATGTTTGAATCTCACGTCTCATGATTGTGGCACTTTGGCTCATGCAAAAGCTTATTTGAATGCTATTGTTCTGGCAATGCATCTCGCCTGTAAATTAAAGGCTTTCATTCCTTACTATACCAGAAGTATCAGCTCTCTGTCGAAGAAGCTAGTAAATATTCCAATTACCAATCCATGTTGCTCATGCGAAGATAGGATCACTTACAATCACACGACGTTTCACACATAAAATTATTTCTTCAAGTGAGAGCTTTTATGTTAGTACCTCGAGAATTATCTGTTATTTTCCCCTTTAGAAGGAGACATTGTTAAATATTTCTTTCCTAACAATGCATTTTTTTTACAAAAAAGTTAGAAACTTATTGTCGAAAGGTGAGTTTTGATTAGCAATGAAGATTTAATTGAATCTTAAGAAATAGAAGTAGAATACTTCTATTTAAAGTATTAAAGTCTTAAAGTCTCTATAACTTTCTGTATATATAAATTTGGTTACGCGGAAATTAGACAATTTAGTAATTTAGTAATTCAATACATTTAGTATTTAATAAATAGTCAAATACTAAATAGTAAATTTTAATTTTTCTTCTTGTAAATTAAAAACTTTTTCTTAATATTTCGTGCCTTATACGAAGCTTCTGCAGATTCTGGAATTAAAAGAACTGTACTAGTTTTCCAAGTAGCTAAATCGCGTTATAGTCAGACGCACGGCGGAATTTATTCTTCTGCGTCGACACAACTTCCGCATATGTGATTAAAGTTCCTACTTATCACTTATCAACACAAATAATGATTCTTATTCTTAGATAAAAATCACAATCTATTGAAAAGAATTTTTTTCTTCAATTTTTCTATGAAAATAAGTTTAAGGCAAAAAAGAAAAATTTGCATAAATAGAGAAAAATTTCAACCCTTTGGCTATATAATTTTCTAATTCATTTCAGTGGGCATACATTTTCATCATGTCAAAGTTACATAGAGCCTTTAAACAGGCGTATATAATCTCCTGTTGGATCCGATCAACGATTTAAGTCTCCAGCGTGCGCGTTACGTACTTACGCATGTTTGCAGGCGGTTTGTCTTGGGATAAATTCGTTCGTGCGTATTACTCGCTTAGATGCATAGCCATCCAAACATGTTTTCTAGGCAGAGCCAGATAAACAGTTGCTTGGACGTATTTAAATAATCTCAACTCCTTTGTGGGATCTCGCCGCTTTTACCGTCAATCCACCTCGGTGACAATGTGAGGATCTTCACGACAAGGGAGAAGAAGTCACCCTCGCGATTCTTGATTGTCAACACACACAACATCCGGGTTTTGGTATAGAACAAAGAATCTTTCCTACAATCAGTCTCTCAAACCGTTAAATAAACAGCTAATCTGTTCAAAAAATTTACTTCCTTGCCTTTTCACAATTTGCATATATATATTTTTTTTCCAGCCTTGTGAATTCAAAGCCCCTTTGAATTTGATCTCTTATATTATTTGCCTCTCGTGCAGACAACATTTGCCTGTATTTTTTTTTTCAAGTGACGATCAGTTAGACAGAAGAAAAAACGGTGACAATTTTCCGTTCCGAGTGTCCAATGGAGGAAATACCGATGATAATTTAACGTACATTTTTCCTAGACATTCCAGTAAACCACCAAAGATTCTCTCTCTCTCTCTCTCTCTCTGTCTCTCTCTCTCTGAGAAGTAACGCATGTGGAAAATCTCGCGATCTCGTTGAAGATCCGTTTGTGAGATCGCGATGGGTACCCGTCAAAGTAAACTCGGCCTCTTCTGTTGCCTCTAGTGGAGAAATAAAACGAGAGAGAGAGAGAGAGAGAGAGAGAGAAAGAGACGGAAAAGAGCTAGGACTCGCGAAGTCTCGAATAAATGAAGCCATAAATCTCGCGCGACAAATCGTCGGCTCGCTCGTTCGTTCTCAGGCTAATTGTTGGGACGCACTCTCAAATGTCCGGATCTCTTCTCCTCTCTTTTACTATATACTCCTCCTTTTAGATCGATAAAAGCTAAACGTCTAATCGATTAATCGATTATTTACTCGATAGTTACTCGTTTGCGCGATTAACGTCTCCCTTGAGACGCAATCTTGATTCCGATGAGAAAATTTATGTTTAACTTCCCGTTTAATAAGAGAAACATTTGCATTTTCTTCCGTAATATTAAATTTACGATTTGTTGGAGGTGGAGTTGACCCCTTAGATGTCAAAATTAACCGTCAGGAATTTATTTCCAGTAAAAATAATAATCATAAATTGTGCGCAAATATTTGTCCGCTTCTAAGTTTTCTCAAAAAAATTAAGAAAAAAATGAAAAGAAAAAAATGAAAAGAAAAAGCTTGGTGGGGACAAAATTTATGTGTGAGACTGGAAATTTCTTGATAAATTGATCAGGTTTTACACACGTTAAGGAAATATTCCTAAGGCTAAGAAGTCAATAGGACTAGTTTTTCCTAATATGAAAGCGATTTTTTCTTCTTCTCTTTTTAAATATACATTTTCTTTCCGGACAAATCGATTTGGATCAATTTCCAGAAAGGTAAATTTACTATCCTGCCAAGGTTTTTTCCTTCCTGAGAGAAAACTTAAAAGCAAAAATTTTAATTATTAATTATTATTTTTACATGGAAATAATTTCGTATTCTTCCAAGTTTTTGTCCCTTTCCTAAGATAACTCAAACAAAATTTATAATTATTATTTTTATATGGAAATATTTTAGTATCCTTCCAAATTTTTTTCCCTTTTCTGCGAACACTTAGAAGCAAATTTTTGATTATTATTTTTACATGGAAATAAATTCTTGAAGGTTAATTAAGGGATCTAATTTTGGTATAGATTGTAAATTCTATTTGAAGTGATTTGAGATATTTTTTTGACGATCTCGAAAAGAAGAAAGAAGAGTGAGAAGGAGAAGCATCGAACAAATCATGAAGAAAGGTCGCAGCAAAAGTCCGTTAAGAAGTTTAAGGAACGTGTGGTGGGTCGAATTAATAGATCGAGAGTGTCCTGGGTAAATTCATTCGCTCCAAGGCGGCGAGCTTAAAAGCACGCGGGACTCCTTTGCATCTCGATCTTCTATTGCGGGCCCCCGCCGGGCGCAAGAAGAGAAAGAAATTCAAGTGGACACTGAAAGACACAAAGATCTCTTCTAAAATACCAGATATTACCGCAATGGAAATACCCTGCAGGATATTCTTATAACCCATGCGAAAATATTACCGCGTAATATTTCCAGAAATTACGCAAAAAGTTTTTCTGTAATTTCTAATTGATTGCTAATTAAAAGCTAATTAACTACGAAATTCAAAAGCTGATAGTCTGAAAATTATAAAGATATTTTGCTCATAGCCCCAATGGCTACGGGGCTAGTGTACTCGACTCGCGACATTAAGAACCAGGGTTCGATTCTTCACGACTGGGAATATTTTTCCATCAAGGGAAAAAAATTCCCATTTGGAATATTGATAAAATGGTGTTATGACATAGACTTGAAATGAACACTAATCATGGAGTAATTTATGATCAAGAATTTTGCTGTCATTCAATAATAGCACGTAAAGTGATAATTAATCATGAACAATTTGTGGATATGTATTTTGCGTTAGACAAATTGTTGATCCGAGCTTTAAAATTATTTTGTTTTATTTACTCAGGGGAATTCATCTTCATTCGTCCATTGATCGAATCACACTGCGGTATAATCCCTTAAACACATATTTTATTCCTAATGAAAACAGAACTCTCGAATCACTTCGATTTTCATCTTGAGTCATTGCCATTTAATCGTTTGGAGTCTCAGTCTCGACGTCTCTCTTGTGTTAAATATTACCGGCATAAATTTTAGTGATCCTTCAAACGGCTGCGAAGAGAGAAACCATGGACGTGATCGACGATCCACGATCATTGATCGGGATCCTCCGTTCGATCGATAGTTTACTGCACTTGGAATTTCACATTCGATTTATCGATTGATAATTGAAAATTATTTGGTAATGAGGTTGATCGATTGCAAATAAGTTAAATTGAGCGCGGGTATATTTCATTTGTGTTCAGGGCCGCATTTACAGGAGGTGCATTATTTCTTCTTTTGGGACTTTTGTTCACTTTGCCTCTCATTTCTTTAAATTCTCTTGCTCTTTCTTGCGCACCTCTCCATCTATTCAACCGAGGTGTCTTAGCGGGGTCAGGTCGACCAATAAATCCCAATACGCCATGGTTCGTCCCGCGAGAGAGCAGAAGTTTTACAATTCATGAATTTATTATGGGCACCAGGCACATACCGAGAGGGCACAGCCTATTGATTTATCGTTACACACTTCGACCAAGTCTACTTCGAACTTTGCTGTTTTTGAATGCCATCAGTTTCCAGGCGAAACGGCCGCGAAGGATTAAAATTTTTAGACTCATCTTCATTCCAATGAGGAGATGAATTGTTGACAAAATATATATTTTTATTTCCGATTAG
Organism: Leptopilina clavipes; assembly: GCA_001855655.1. NCBI lineage: Eukaryota > Metazoa > Arthropoda > Insecta > Hymenoptera > Figitidae > Leptopilina > Leptopilina clavipes. The sequence continues at coordinate 20,376 of JUFY01034448.1, forward strand.
AAATTATTAGCAAGATTAGCAAATAAATGTTGATACTGATTTCCACTTAACCTTTGTTGTTGTTTTAGGAAACAAATTTTGACTTGCAGTAGCGATAGCTTATATTTTACCAGTATGATGATTAATAATATCAATGGTCGAGTAAAGATAATTTTAAACTTTGAATAGACAATATAGAAACTAAAAATTTTAAAAAATTTTCTCATGATTATCAAATTTTCGAAATTAATATGTTTATATTATTGTTATTAATCTGAATATTGGTTCTTGAATATTGGTTGAGAGAGAAATAAAGATTCATCATAGGTGTGAATCGTGCAGGTCATATGGATAATGAATTTATGGTCAAGCTGATCATTATCTGGCTATCATGTATAAGTTTATTTGCGTTTTCTGATTAAGAATCAAGATGAAAAATGAGCGGGACTTGGATGAGGGTTCAGTGACCTAGACTGGTTCGGAACAGGTGGTCGTTTTCAAGGTGCCGGAAGTGCAACCAAGGTATCAAAAGGGGTCATGATTCGTTGGCTTGTGAAATTAACTTCCACCTTGGGTGCATTTCAAAATCTCGCAAGATCGATTCACGTTCTCGTATATAGAATTCTCTTGCATGAAGTTCATTAATCAAGCAACGCCCTATGTTGGAATGCCTTCAGTATTTCGAGAGTTGCAGTCCATTTATCACCGTTGTGTTGGAAACGTATTTGTAGTCAGTGGCCGTGCGCCCGCTTCGCTAACAAGTGGATGCGCTGTCCCCGTGGATGATGTAGCACCGACTAGCACGGAACCCCTACGGCGACCGACACCTTCAACCTTACAATCCAAACCCCGAACTTACACTCTCGACCCACTGAACTTTTCAGTAATTCCTATAAAAAGAAGAAATTTTCAGATTGGAAAAAAATTTTTTCTAATTTACATACATAGGAAAATGTTTGACATTGCTTTGAATATGTATAGTTTTTCTTCAGTTTGGAGTTGTATAAGAGCATAGAAGCCTCATAAAGAGATATGTTTGCCATTGGTTGAAATATTGAACTGGATCTCTCAAAGGTTAGTTGGACTTGCATTCAGCGGATCAGGATATCGTTAATCAACATCCGAAAGGGCACTGTGTTCATTACGTTTCACATTTCATACATGACCGAATCGGAATTCGATCAACGCATCTCCATTCGTGTTGTTCTATTTTCTTCACCATATACTCGATTATGAATCATAATAATTCTCTATTTCAAAATATACAAATCTTTTCTATATTCATTCCACTTGAATATCAAGATAATCTGGAGATAATTACACGAATCCTCTATTTCTCACATGTACATATTTTCCTTTTTTTAAATTTTCTTAATTAAACAATACTTTTTCAAAATTTTTTTTTCACAAATCTCTTCTAGTAAAAATAATTTTTAAATTAATTTTTATTTCATTAAAAAAATATTTTCTCGCATAAAATAAATAATACATTGTCTATATATTTATCACGCAATTAATTATAAAATAAAGTTGGAAAAAAAAGTAATAATCGCGCGATGATCTGTAATTTAATTTATAATTGGTAATAACACTTTAGAAATCCACATCACGAATGAAGTTGAACCAGGTGAAATAAGAACGTGTCATGGGGGTGTAAACGAGTTTCGTGGCTGTCTGTATCTAATGCGAGCGATGCATTAATGGCGAGGTGTCTGAGAGAGTTCATAAAGTGCGCGTGCGTTGAATTTCTTTTCTCTTCTTCAAAAGCCGCTCATTGAAAACAAAAAATAATAATAACAATAAATAAATAAAACAAAAGAGAAGAAAAAATTAAGAATCTCAGAGAGCGCACCTTTTGCTTATTGAAAACGGCTCTCCACCCTCTAGTTGCCGACTTTGATGGGATACAGAATAAAAATTTACCTGTGCGATCTAGACATTTCAACTCCTCCCATTTTATTTTTTTTCCCCCTTTCAAAGTGCATTCACTTCTTTTCGCATTAATTCTAAGTGAACAAATTAAAGAATTTAGTTCTCGCCGCTGTTTTGTGATGTTCTTCACCTCTGCTTGAGTAAACAGGTCAATTAGGTATTATTTTTTTTTTATTAAAACTATTTCAAAAAAGTATTTCCATACTAGGTAATGAAAAAAAGGTGCATTGATAGTTTTCTTCTGGAAAAAATTAATAAAGCAACATTTACTATACTTTCGATAGTAAAATCCAAACTGTTTGCAATATTTGACCATTTCTGTCTATTTTTACTATCTTCGGAGTTAGTTTCACTATTTTCAAAGTAAAATTAGGAGAAATTTAATTCCAACGTACAGTAAAATTTACTTCCGGGTATAGTAAAAATTCGGTAGAAATTACCGAAGGAAGAAGCAGATTTCCAAATTTTCAGTATATAAAAGGATTTTTAAATGATTGCAATAATAATATGCAATAATAATGATTAATTGCATGAATTTTGTATATATAAAGTAGATGAGAGAAGGTCGGTTTGGACTTTTGTATTTATATGAAACATTGAAAGGCATGAGACTGTTTAAGAAAGCGCGAGAGTCAGGACAGCCGTGTAATTACCAACTCCTGAATAACGTTGTTGCATTTGAAACACCTTCACCCCTCCCTCCTCTACTTTTGATACCCCCAAGGAACGAAAATTTCATGTGCATGAGATCGTTCATATTTACGGTATATAGAAAAATACATTGTGAATGTTGTATATATAGAGAATGTGGATGTATAAACCATTTTATTTCTTTGAAGGCATTCTTGCAATTCATACAAATAACATGAGAAAAAAGGGCGTTCGAGGGAGGGAAGAAGAAGAAGCAGCAGAGGGATTTGGCACGACTCGGTCTCGCCTCTAAATTAGTAATTGCAGCCTCCGTGACGTGGGGTGCTTTATAAAAAGCGTCTGTAATCTGTAATGCCACAAGGTCACGAACCAACCGGTTAAAGTGAATATCCGCTTTGCACGATCAGTTCACCCACATCCGCAAATGAAAATTGTTTATTTTATTCATAAATTTTGCAAAAAAACAAAAAAAACAAAAAAAAAATGTAAGATCCATTCTAGAAAGTAGAAACTATTATGGATTCGAAAAGAAGAAACAAAGAAGTGGATCAGGGATCAAATTTCAGGAAACTAAGTAGAGAGTGTAGTGTTTTCGATTAGAGAGAGAGAGAGACTGTCATGATAGATTTCTCTAGGAGGAAGGTACACTCATTTTCTGGATACAAAATCCTTGGGTCCACGTTCTTCGACCCCGTGAGGAGGAACATTCACGAATCAGCCCTGTACTCGCATATCGTGGAACAATGAAGCTCGGCTATTAATATAAGCCCACTATCTTGACGCTATCGCACGTTTCACACTCCCCACGCACTCGAATAACACGAACCGAAGAGGGACATTTTCATTGCTTATTAATGCCCCTCATTAGGGGCACTCCGCACCGCATTACTCAATGTTAAAGAACGACCGTGCCCGTCTAGTGTTTCAAACGGGACCGAGCCAGAGAATATATATTAGCCAACAACCCTGAAAACTGGTTCACTGTTAACTTTGAATACCCATTTAAATATATCCCCTTATCTAACACAAATTTACCATTTCCGCTTTTACAGGGAAATACAATTGACTTTCCATGTTGTGCAATTAGTCCAAGTAACGAAATCTCGTTCTATCCACATAATACTGAAGTCTTATTACTCCAAACTGTCACTGATTCCAAATCCAAAGGAAAAGAATAATAATAAACAGTATACAAGAAGCTGAATAATCATTAGCCATCATTGTGTTTTAAATTCCCTGGCGAAAAATTAAGTCAACTCTAATTTAAAAATACTACTCTACAAATTGATTCAATTAATAAATGTAATGAATATTGCAGAATGATAGTAGAATTAATAGAATTTCTTGTTTGGTTTGTCTTTTCTGTAAAATGGAATGGAATACAAAGTGTGACTAGACACATGGATAGAATATGGATGTCGAGGCATTATTAACGTCTAAGTTATCATTATAAAAGAGTCTCGAGTAGAAATCATTGCCATGGGTTTTTATCAGAGCGATATGTCAAGTGGTGACAGTTTGTTGTGTAGACATCGGTCACGAGACGAGCAACATTTCTCACCTCGTAGGCAGGTATACTACAAATGTGGCTCCGACACCGTGCCGAATCGCTCGATTAAATTACACCATTTTTCAGAGTCTTGTTTCCGCTCGTAATCCTTTTCTCTATTTCTCATATATGTGTATTTTCTCTCCCCCATAACAAAAATTCAAGCAACAAGATTTTTTTCAAAAAAATCCATTTCCGTTATCTAGAGGCATCCCCCCATCTTTTAAAGAATATCTATCGTATATTAGAAGGAAGAGGATGCATTGAAGCAGAGGAAGGAATGTACATTGGAAAAAAAATTGATGACAAAAATTATAATTGAGCTATTCCTGGAATCCTATTACGTTCTGTTCATTTCCGGAATGTTTATATGACAAAATGATGAAGAAATTTGCAATCAAATTTGACTATCGAAGAAGATTCCAAAACAATTGCTTTGGAAATAGATTTTCTAATCGGACAGATTTTTTTCAATCAATTAATTTTTATACGAACTAAGTCGCAATGAGTTAAATTTACCCCGATTTATTTTGTCGCGGAAAATGATTCATGTATGCATAAAATTATGTACGCACGTGTGTATTTATTCGATGGACGATTCGAAGACTCTCGAGGCAAATTATGTCGGCCAGTTAGAAGTGGTTTAGCGCTAATTCAGAAAAGCATTTATAAGATCGGCGTGAAATTTATAAATTAGCCCGACTGGCAGATTTGTAGCTTGTATTTATATATATATATATACATTTATTTTGCTTTAGGGCATCGCTCAATATTGCTTGATGCTAAAGGGTTATATATCGTTTTCTAAACTTTTGGAAGTCAATACATTGAGATTTATTGAGAGAGAAAAAAATTCACGCTGTCGGCTTTAAAACCAATTAAGGATTTTTACACCAAATGTTATTACGTCGTGAAAGTTCAAAATACATTTTCTGCATTCTTCATATTTTTCCATTCATAATTTATTGCCCGACTTTGTACATGCGAATGCCATTTAAAAGAAACCCTTTTATGTAATAGCCTCTTGATTGATTAAAATAATATAAAAGATTCTTTTTTTTTTTAAACTAAAATGCATCTTCTTTGGTAAATAAATTCAGTGACTCTCCGTTATATGAATATAGAAGTACGAAAAAGAGTATGAATATACTGTTATCATTTTACTGTTATATCTTGAACCAAATTGAAATAGAAAAAGAGAATAATATACTACCTGATTACAATCATAAATGAAGTTAATTACTCTCTAATTTGCATAGGAACTGTTAGAAATACTATTAAAAATACTATTAAAAATCCACTGTTAATAATATCGAACGCATAAAAATGCCCATAAACATTCCATAAAGGACGGCAACTTGTCAGACTTGAAGGAACAAGACAAGTATAAAAGAAAAATATCATTGACGAGATGAGGAGAAAAAAAATTACTTAATGGGAATGACGTCAATTGGAATGTAGGCGCCATGATGCGTTTGCCAGAAATCCGATTTTCATCTCGCAGGTGAAGTGTGTGTAATTTTTTTTTACGTTTACGTAAACATGTATATGGGAGATTACGTTAAGAAATGGTGTTGCGAGCGTTTCATTTTAAGCCTGATCTCGGCATGCGGTCTCTTGTGGAATCGACACCCATCCTTATGGAACGTTGGATTTAAGCTTCGTCTTTTAAGGGCTAATGAGACACGCGCTACGGTTTCCGGAAGTTGAGAACTGCGAAATTTATTAATCGACCTCCTCCGGTAGTTAAAACGAACCCACGTATCCCAGGGGGTTTCCCAGCCTCGTGTGAGATTCTTCAATTTTGTAATGACCCAGACACTAATTCCATGTGGAGTCACTAGTGTCACGGGTCATTATATTTTGCGGATTCGGGAACGTATCTCCCACTGGGAATTATTTGCATATTTACTTTTTAAAAAAATGCAGTTCAACTCTCATATATCTTTGTGAATCTACACAGAACAAATGCGTTCTCCCTGATGACGTATCGTTTACTATCGAAAAATGTTATTCTGACCACCCCCCATTAAGTTAAGTTTAAGTTAACAGATTGTATCTAGTTTTAATCGATTTGGGAAATTCTTTTTATTTATTTTTGACTTAATTTATTATTTATGTTTGTTCATGGTGTAATTTTCGTAGCCTGATTAATAAGACACACTTTACTTTTATATCACTTCTGTGAGTGAAAATTTATTATCAAGAGTAATAATATAGTTACAAAGGTAGGAATACGA
>JUFY01034448.1:32097-48789 GCA_001855655.1 Leptopilina clavipes
GTCGTTTGTAGCTATCCTGGCAGGATCGCCAAAATGTTACGGTCTACCTGATTAATAAGACACACTTTACTTTTATATCACTTCTGTGAGTGAAAATTTATTATCAAGAGTAATAATATAGTTACAAAGGTAGGAATACGACTGACTTGGTAAAACGCTTTGCACCTTATGTCGAATATGAAGCAATACAGGTGGGGATACATATTTGCTGACCATCTTTGGTTTGATAAATATTTTTTCTTCCTTTTTTCCCAGGAGAAATTAAAATTGAGATTTGTTTTTAACAAACAAATACATCAAGACATTTAACATCTATCTTTTGATGTTGGTTGTAATCAAGCGAAACAAAGCAAGTCAATGTATTATTACGAGTGTTGTCTTTAATATCACTATCATTATGTACATGGCAACGTGCAGTATACACTGGCACTCGTAAAACATGACTTTGCGTTTCATAAGCTGTCTGAATGCGCGCTATATCGGTATCGAATTATGTCATGACATTGAAAAAATCACTTGATCAAAAATCATATTCGTGACATTGCTTTAATAAATACAGGAACAGATTATCTTAGAACATGATTCATTGCTGTCCTGTAATAGAGGATGCTTTGTCCTATTAAAAATTTCGACACGTAACAGTGAAGCAACTTCCTTGAGCGACATCGACACCTGTTGCTTCAACATGTTTTATCCCTTTTTTTTTTGAAGAATATGTACATTTTCCATTTTTTCTATGGGTCTATTGTTTGAATTACTTTTTTCAAAATTGAAAATGTACTTTTCTCTTGCATATATAGAAAAAAGGGGAATGATTCTCTCTTATACAAAGTGTGATGATGTGAGTAATTAATAATTGAAAGTAGTCGTTGGCAATCGAAAATAATTGTCGAGGAGAAAATAGATACTTGTGGTATAATAATAGTTTGTCAGTGATTCCTATTCGTAACTTTGATGTCAATTAAATTTTTCTATTTTATTTCTTCTCTCTCGTATATTTAGTTTATCAAGATTTGTTATATAGTCTCAATCATCCCAGAAACGTTGTTAAATAGTTATAATATATTTTTAACCTTCGGATATTCTTTTGTATCATTGATTTTTTAAAACATAAAATCAGTGACTGTTTAGTTGGACAGAACTGTCGATTACTCAACAAGTTATGGTTTACCTTCTTTAAACGATGCTGTACGTGTAACATGACATTAAAAGCATGCGTGGGTACGTGTGAAATGTGACCCAAGTTCTTTTGTAACAAACTGATGGGTTCTTTCTTCTCGTATTGTGTTGGTCAAACAATCTGTGTCGCAAGTAGTTGAATTTTTCGGTTCATGTCGATTTTTAATTCTCTTTCAAAGATCAATATGTTCTTTGAAAATGATTTATCGTAATTACCCTTCAAAAAATGAATTGGTTTTTTTTAATTTGTAACTAATAAACAGTCTCTTATTTTTTTTGTGAAAAAATGTTTCATAAAGAATTTTGCACTTATTGTGCTGCATATAAAAAATACTATACAGTGATACACTACTATAAAAGAGTGATAATCAAAACCTTGGAGATGTTAAAGAATGCACGAAGGTCGTCAACATTGTGAAAAGATGAGAAAATATTTTTAGAAATTTATCGAGGACGAGAAGCAAGTTTTATAGTAACAAAAGAGTGGTATAATTTAGATTCTATTTTGACAGAGGATGATCTTTTATAATTCCGCAATCAGTGACAATATTCTCTTTTTAAAATAATTTTTTTTTTCTTCATAGAAATTACTGTTTATTTTCACGACAAATACGATCCCGGTTTTAAGTATTTCGATCACTCTCGATATTTAAAATTAATTTTTAATTTTACATAAAGAAAAAAAAATTGCTAACACCTTGTATTTTAAAATTTGTCGAGGTTCATCACTCTTTGTTCAAAGATCGAAACTGAAAATTCTATTCGTCTCAGTGGAGAAAACATAAAATGAAAAAAAACTGAAATGACAAATTATGCACATTCGGTAGTAGAGAAAAAATGCAAAAAGCAATGACTAATAAAATATATTGTCTATCGAATCGGAATAAATTATTGTCACTGGTTGATTGGTTGGAAAAGATTGACTGTTTGGTGCTTCCTGAAAATCCTCACACACCTTTATCTTGAGACATGGAACTTGGATCTAACGCTTCTCCCGGAAGAAGAGACGTGCCTCTTTTCGAATAGAGACGATACAGAAAGAAAAACACCGTTGCCCATAAGTATATGGATACCCCCATGGGTTATATTACTGTAGAGAAGGGTTCAAACGTCAACACACGACGTGATGTTCAACGTAAATATGTACTTTGGTATCTGCAAATGTAGCGGCGCGAGGCAAGAAAAGGGTTTTTCGTTTAACTAATGATTTACGACAAGAACGTGTCCCACAAGGTGTCGATCGCATAATGGCGAGTCCTGTCGCCGTCGATCGTTGCTCGATACGATAATCACGAGGTGGCATCTATGCCGACCGCGATCATAACGATAATCGCCTTCTCGAGGAAGACTTCATCTCGAGTCCTCTCTCTCTCTCTCTCCTCTATTCTAACCATTTCCTGTATTTCTTTATTCAATTTGACAAAAATAGAAAACATTTCCAGATCTCCAAGGTAAAATAAAAATCTATTTTCTAATTCAGAGAAAATATAATAAAGAATTATTTTGAAATTCATGTTCTTATCGAATGATCTTACCTGCGCTTGTTTAAAACAATAAACGGTACAATTTCGTATAAATTTACTATGGTGGATCCTGAGATGTTGTTGGGGGCAAGAAGGAGGACGAAATACAGGTGAAAGAGGAGAGAAAGAGATAAAGAAGGGGAGTAATTTTAATCAGGAGTGCCAGGTTACTCCATGGGGGTCGTGGAGCCAAGCGAGACGCTATCAGGGGTACCAATGTACCTGATCTTTTTTTTCTCATCACTTTCTCCTTCTTCTTCTTTCTTTTTTTTCTTTTCTTTTCTCTCTGAGATCCACACACAAATTCGCGGCCGCTACTAATTTACCGCTACCTGGAACATACACTTGGTTGTTCTAACCAGAGTTACGACGACGATGGCGTCCTCATATGTCCAGGTATAAATTTCTCCCATGAGGAATCGTGGGGATGATAGGGGTGGTCTATATCCAGGTATAAATTTCTCCCATGAGGAATCGTGGGGATGATAGGGGTGGTCTATATTCATTTTCTTTTTGCCTCTTCCTCATGTTGGAGAATGTTTTTTGTAATCCAAATGCAGGAGGAGGACTTTTTCCTCCGTCATTCGTTATATATTTTTAAGGGGCAATCGGACCCACAGTCAAATAAAAAGTTACTCCAAAATGTTATTTTCGTCCTTGTTTGTAAAAAAGTATTTTTCTCTTTTCTTTGTTGACTTGTACTTATTTTTTTCTGAAAAACAATTCTAAAATTACTAAATTTCTACCCGGTTTTGTAAGATTTCTCCTGTGAGAAATAAAAATGTTTTTAACTGCTCAACTTTTCCTAGAAAATCATTTCTGACCTTTCAGTTTTTTTTTTTTTTATTAAAAATCACATCTTGTTTTTAAAATTCATGTTCTAAAATTCAAAGTAAAACAATATAATTTTATTTTTCTCTCTTTTTATGAAGAGATGAATTCTGAATTCTTTCTCATGAAAAATAAAGTTCTTAAACTACTTTTGAACTGTAACTAAAATTTTACTAAGTTGAAATTATTTTTATAGTCTTCGTACGAGACATTCAGAAAGAGAGATTTTTATCTTATTGGTTATAAAAATTAGAAGAACTTTTATACTCTCAGGACCATTTAAAATCTTTATCTAATTTGTATCTAACAAGGTATATTCTTTTCAAAAAAGAATTCCTCATTTTTCAATTTCTTCTTTTATTTCGCATTTTATTTAGACTGATAATTTTAAGGGCTAATTTTAAGATTTAATTTTAATCCATTCTCATTTTTTCTAATCTGCGGATTTCATATAGTTAAGTTCTTTTTTTTATCGCAGCATCCGTTAAAAATTCTTATAAAATATATTATTTAAATTGAAGCGTTTTGTGATTAAAAGCAGCTCGAGTTTTTCTAACCCAATTTGCATATCTTGCCACTTGGTTTGTCGCTTCCATTTGGGTGGTCCAGCCGAATCCTAGATAAAGAAAGACGGGTGCTGGACTTAACGAGCCTAATTTATTAAAGCGATCTCGATACCTCCTGCAATATGTAACCCTTCGTAAATGCGTCCTCTTTTTTTATGTCTGGGACTGTTGGACACCTACGTGTGGTGCCTTCACTTGAATATGTTTCAACAAATTTACGACCTCGTCCTGATTACACAGAGAGGTGACTGATCTCTAAACTCTTCCTGACTCTCAAACGAATATTGTGTAATCTTCTTCTCTCAAAAAAATTCTAAACAAATTTACATAAAAAAAAATTTTTCTCAGCTTGACAACGAAAATAAATCAAAAAGTTCTCATTTCTAATTCGCAATATATTTTTTTTGCAGAAAGAGTAAAAACAATAAATCTCATCGCACAAAATGAAATCATCTCGTGTAACTTTGTTACCATCGCGATCAAGATTTTTGCCAATCGATATAATTCTTCAGACCAAATTCCTCTCACCTTAATTTCCATTGAGAAATGGGATCTTCGTATAAAAAACCAATTAAACTAAATGATCGATAGTTGTTTTTTGTTCCTAAATTTAATTCAAATTAAAGCCAATAATCTAATTGGAGTTTTTAATTCTTATTATAATTTCCAATTTATTTTCTTTTAATTTTCCATTTTCGATATTTATTTATTTTTGTTTTGTATTTTCTTTTTTTTTTGTTTTTCTTTTTTTTGAATTTATTTGAAAGCCAAATTAATCTATTTACAAAATTAATTCAAATTTCTGATTTGAATTAAATATTATATATAGTAAATTCTAAATTTCGAAGAAGCATATATGCGAAATGTTTTCTTAATGAACACTATAGGGATCGTCGGGACCAATATCGAGATAAAAGAACTGAAAACCGCACGTGTCGCTTCGAAATGCCATCGTCAATTAGCCCGTATGCAAATTTGACGTTGAATGCCAGATTTGACTCATTTTTTGGAAGAATCTGGTTTCGCCCCGATTTTTTTCTTCATCTTCTTTTTCTTCTTTATATACCACTGAATAAATTTGTTTTATTCTAATTTATTCAACTGCGTTAAAAATATATTTCCACCCAAAAAAAAAGAGTTCAACTTAGGTAGGATTATTAGATTCGTGAATAAAAACAAAATTTTAAATTTATCATCGAATATTAGACGTCAAATTATGTTCATTAAATGTCATTAAAAATATGCAAATTTTTTATCTAGATTTAAATATTGTAAATTATAATCAGAGCAAACTTTGTTTCCACTTGAGTAAAATTAAAATTTTAAATTAAAAATATTAATCAAATTAAAAAGTGTCAAATATATAATTAATGAAAATTTTTTGTCTATGGAGAAAAATTAAAACAAGAAAATATATACATTTAAATTGAAGATGAAAAATAAGATTGATGCAGCTAAAAGTAACTTTCGATCATAAATTTCACTATTATCTGTCATTATACGATTAGACAACATTTGGACTAAGCGTAAAGTGATTCTGGATTAGCTGATAATGGATTTCCACAGAAAGCTATTTCCAAAGAATGTGTATCTTTCTAGCCCTGAAATCCATTGAATTTGAAAGCACTTTAACGGACGTGGAGGGACGTTTAATTCGACTATGGCCTCTATAAAAAGTCAAATTACTAGTCGGCAAGGCTATATCGAAGATGGGCCATCGAGAACATAAATTTAGTTGCTCTCGCAACGTAAACTCAGGTGGGTCTCTCCCCCATTGAATGGCTTTTAGCGATTATGTGAGAAAGATCTACATACAAAGTTTTTATTTCCAAAAAAAGAGTGAGAGAGGGGGGGAGAGATTCGATACTCCAATTCCAGTTTCACCGAATTATCATAACGACCACAGCGCAGTAGATGGAGGTCGATTTCTAATTCCCTCGCGTCGCTCCGAGCGTTTCAATAAATTTAGTACTTTAAAGCGTTGCTTGCTTGGTTTTTACGATCCGCCCATAGGTGCCACACACTCTTATGGGAACTGAGAAAGAAGAATCGCCTCACATGTTTCCTTTCAAAAATTTTAGAATTATCAAAACCACAAGATTTCACAATCGGGATCGCTCCTCTTCGATTTCATATTATATTAGATCGTTTGTCTTTCTGCGTTTCTTGAAAAAAATTTTTTTTACGTAGAAATAGAATATATAAAGAAACTAACGATCGATTGAGCAGGTGTGACTAAATTATAAATGTTATCGATAAATAAAAAAAATGGATTCTTGGAATGAGAGGAAATTTACTCCATTAAACCATTTATCAGGACGTGTGTTGATAATGTATGTTAATTGTATTCGAATATGATTGTAAAATTATGTTTATAGTAAGTGTAGTAACCCCTGGAATGAAAAATAACAATTTTCACCTTTTCATATCTTTTTATTTAATATTTCAGGCATTCCTGCATTTTTAAAAATAGCTTTGATGTTGTGAAAGAGTTTTGTAATTTTCACCCAAAATAAATACCATTTTGTACTTGATTTTAGAGCTGCAACCTTGGATCCGTCTTTGTAAAATTTCTCCTACGCCAATTCACTAGCAATAAAAATTTCATCTTTTTATGAAATAGAATCTTTTTCATGTTTCTTCTCAAGAGTATTTGGATAACGGAAAATTTGGGATGTCAGAGATTTTAGGTTTTCTAGGCGCGAATTATAAAGATCCATATGAATGATTTTCCGTTTTTCAAATGAATAGACATTCGAGTATTTCTTCCTCGATTCCAAGATCCTGGATAAGAGTTGGATTTCTTGTCAGATTATCGCGGAAATTAACGTCGAAGACAACACTAACGTTTATAAGGACAACAACGTCAAAAAAGAAAGACAAGAACTACGAACTTCGTGCACTATCATTTTTCTGCGTCGATATATCGGCGATAATTGCCTAAGAAGAGAACCCAGTGATTCTTTAATGCGATAACTAAAGCACTTGGATGATACAATCTAATTTATATTGAACACGATCCAGGTGTATATATATATTTATTGGTGTGTATATGCTAAAAACATTGAAAATGCCATCATCAAGAGTGTCTAATGCGAGAATATTACGTTAATTGATATTTTATTCAAATCAATAGAAAAGTTTTATGTCGAAGACGTTAATCAAAGTTACAAAATTCTCTCTTGTATCGATAACTCGCAGATCGACCCTTGCTGTGAGAGATGAGAAACGAGCAGTAACAGTGTTAGTACATTCGAGCAGTGGGTTTTTATTATTTTTTTTATTATAATTTGCAATTCCGGTATTTTGCACGAGACTTCATTGAGTGTTAAAATGAAATATTTACTGTTTATAAAACAAATCGCAGCGTGTAGGTGTGTGTGGGCTTGCGTGGAAAAGATAAAATGTATAATACAAATTTCCATTTGAGAATATCACCCTAAATTTGGGCCTATTCGGAATACTGGGGTTATTAGGATCAAAAATTCTATTTTCGAGTGGAGAAGATACGAAAAAGTTGTTTCTGCGCTTACCGGTAATTAATACCAGAGTGATAATTGTGGCCATTATTTATTTTATGAACAGTAGTAGCTTGTATGTAATTTAATGTGTTTTGAAGTTTCAAAAGTGGAAAATATTTCCACAGTCCCATTTTTTTATTTTTTTGAAAAAGAAAAATCTTCTCGTCTTTTTGAAATCCTCTACTAAAGTTTATAATTCTGAAACCATTGGATTATAAATCAAAAAAGGACACTAGCACTGTAAACTTAAAAGTATCAAATTGATACCAAAAGTATCAAATTGATCAAAAAATTTGGAATCAATTTGATACTTTTAAATTTACAGTGAGTAACAAACAAATCAATTTAACAAACATTTTCTAATTGTCTGGGATAAAGGAAAAGTTAATTACTCAATGTATTAATTTTTAATTTCTTTCCAATTAAAATTCATTTTAGAAATCACAAAAAATTTCTTTCGAAAATAATTTAGTCCAGTTTGAAATTTTACTATTACCATTATTTGATATAAAAACTGATGAAATTATTTCTTCTTTTTTTGAAAGATTCTTTCGAAACTATTTTTGAATTACACACATAATTGAAGGTTTATTTTTAATTAGAAATCATTTAATTAAAAATGTGTTAAGTGTATTATTATTCAAATTTTCCTTACGAAATCTATATAGTCTAATAAAAATTAATGAAATAGAAAGAAAAAAAACAAATGTCCATTAGTGAGATTAAATAAGTACTTGAAATATTTATAAATTATAAACTTGAACAAAACAAACACGAATTTATAATTTATATCCGTTAATGCGAAAAAGTTTAACGAGAAACCTGGTTTTCGACTTAATGCAAACAAATTGCTGGTTGCATGAAAACAATATATTCAATAAAATCGGCTGAAATGACGTTAATACATTCATACAGGTGTCCACGAGTCGTATCTTTCGATCTGACTTTACTTAAAATGTAATAACTGCAATCATAACTTTTACTAAATTGTTTAATTTTTTCTTCTTCTTTATTTATTTATTTTTTGTTTGTTTCCCACCTTGAGTGGTATGACCTCCACCGAGGCAAATACCCGTTTTTCGCTTTATTGGATCTAGAAATACGGACAATAAAGGAACACATGTGAACCGATGGTCGTAAACGATTTTTTGTCATATAAAAAAGATCGTATTCGACATGAAACTCGACTGTATAAAATCTCGTTCACAAGGTATCGTCAATTTCTTTCATATTAAGATGAACGTAAATTATATCATATATCCTTTTTTTTCCTCCTCCTCCTCCTCCGCCTTGAAAGATAATTTTTCTCTCACATTTGCTTTTGTGATATTATTTCAACACGATGGGATAGAAATTTTCATCGTCAGGAAAAGAATTCGCAATATTTGGAAATCTAAAAATAAGAGGATTGCAATATAAATCTTTATATATACGTTATTTGAAGTGAGAGAGGTGGATTTAGTGTAAAGGAGATGGAAGAAGGTTATTGCGGAGGTCAAGAGGCTGCTGGGGACCGGTATATGGGGTTGACGGATAAATATAATGATTTAATGACCATTTCGTCCATAGGAACGACACAAAATTCTATGATCACGGGCCTTTAATGACACGGCACTTGCCACGAGGCTGCAATTATTTTGCGGCACGTTGGATTCGAGTGACGTCATTGCCAGTACCTTCTCACGCCCTATGACCGTTCGGCGGGAAAAGTACACTCCGCCCTAGAAGCGGTTCTCCATGTATCGCCTTGTTTCCACACCTTTTTCCGGTATCATTTCAACGAGTATATATGTACGCGTTGATTTGCAAAATATTTTCTCTTATGTGTAATAAACAAACTTCCAAAGATGGGAAACAGTTTTTTTTAAACTCTTCATCTCAAATTTGTCTTCCTGGTCAAAGTTTGTGTTTTTAATTTTTTAATTTTTACCTTTTAAGGTGTGTCCAAGGTCCCGTTTCATACTGGATCAAACAGTTGAGTGTTTCATGGATTAGATAAGTCACGCAGGTTATTTTTCTCTCCTAAATGCTCTTTTCTCCCATTCATATTTATTATAAAAAAAAATAGGGAAACGTCTGTAATTTAGTGTTATAATATGTATAAAATTTTTGAATTTCAAAGTCTCACGAATCGATACTAAATTTCCTCGGTATCATTAAAACGACACATAAATTCACAATCGACAGAATACTATCGTACGCATTTACATATGAATTTTTAGATTAAATAAAATAGTGATAAACACACTTTTCTTCTAAATAGAACTTTCCTTTCAATATTGCTTCCTTATAGGGTAAGCTATGGTGAAAATTTTGAATTATGATTCCCTGATCCATATTTTTTGTCAAGAGGGAAAATTTTTTTTTAACATTTGGCCTACAATCTTATTTTATTGGTTCTAATTATTATTTATTATTTTATTTATAATTATTTATTATTATTATATTATTGTAATTATTTATTATTATTATATTATTGTAATTTTTTATTTTGAATATAGATAATTAATAAGTAATTTGAGAAAGAATTGTATTTGAGAGGAAGGGTTAACGAAAAATTTTTTATAAAAATCTTGAAACTCTCTCGCACGATCGTTAGGACTCGAAAAAAGAAGATAAAAGCGGGTAAAAGTGTAGAGGCGCGTGTATAACGTAACGTTTCTCCAATGATTGTTATCTGACGACGATATATTAAGTGCCATTACCAGTATTTAGAAGGCGGTGCTGCTTGGCATTGATCTTATCGAGATCGTAACACAACGCTTAATTCGACCCCATTGGCCAAGTGGACCAAGTTCACCCAAGATTAATTGCTCTCCTAGACTTACTGTTAATTGTTATTAAATATATACTTAATTGCCCTCGCATCGACACTGTTCAAATATATTCTCAAAAAAAGAATTTTCACTACTAATGACAATCTTCAACTTTATTTATTCAAAAGTACCTACACTTTTTGTTCACATAATTTATCAAGTTACAAAATTTCATTTTTTCGGGAAATTTTAAAAATCTTAGGATTTATCGATATTAGTGACGGAAGAATTTGAATTAATTTTACTGGAGAATTTTAGATATATATTGGATTTATTAATTAAAATTTATCCGAAATTAATACACACTATGTGACTGGCGTAAAATAAATGTAAATTGATAAGAAATAAGAATTATATTAATAATATACAAACTGATGAGAGTTTTTCAAATAAAATGTGAAAGATTAGTGTACCATTACGAATAAGATTAATATTTGTAAATAAATCAGAAAATGATGATAACTCTTTCAGAGGTGAATGAAAAGTGACTTGGTTTAGATTAGTGATGGGACAAGGACAATAAAGTCGGGATATGATGATAGGTGTATGGTAATCAGTTTCTTCGGATGATTTTCCACTCTGTTAACCGTGTAATTACCGATTACACAAATTACATCCTCGAAACTCTCAACGCGTGTTCTCACAGTTATCTTTAGTAATAGAGTTTCTGTGCGTGACCTGAGAGAGCCACGCACCTACTCAACTCACTCAACGAAGCGTTAACTCGTCCCCTAAGTACATTCTCAATAGGATTTTTTTTTGAGATCCTTTTCCCGTGTTTGGAACTGACAAGTGTGTGTTTAATTCGAGGAATTTCCAAGTTGACAACACAGGTAGTCATAATATTTCCCATATCCAGTAACAAAGAATATTGAGTGATTTATTTCACCTAACGGTGAATTGTTGAAAGCGATACTCCCTTAAATTAAAGTTATCTCGATTAAAGTCTCCAAAAATTTGTCAATTGTCATGGAAATATGCTCCAGAGGATGTATAAAGACATTGATCTTCTTTAATCTTCCCCTTGTCCGTTATAACTATACGCGATCGAAAAAAAAAATACACGAGAGTCTAGAATTCTGAATTATAATAAAGTTAATTAATGGTTCCAGATCCGGAAATTTATGAATCTTCCCGAGTATTAAAACCAACTACGAAAAAGATTTCTAGGGGGTCATTGAACGAGACAAAAATCTAGATTAAAAATGTAATAAAACACTTCTGGATAACCTTTCATTAGCATTTCAAAAAGATACAATATTTATGAAAAACGAATCGTCTTGAATAAAACGGTTTTCTGATTTATATCAGTTTAACCAAACTAGTGACTCTTATTTTCTAATAACAAAATTTTTATAATCTAATATCAACCAAAGTTTGATTTAATTCACCAAATAAATGTTCAGCAATGCATTTATTTGGTTAATTAAATCAAAATTTGGTTGTTTTGAATAAATTTAAAAAAATTAATTTTTTTCAGAGTGCACTTAAATATACAGCAGGTGTTAAAATCTATATTTTTTTTTTTTTAGGTACAATAATGAAATTCACCTGACGGGAGTATAAACTTATTCTCGACAGGTTTCGACTAATTGAAATAAAAAGAAAAAAAAAAAACCAATTTTCATTGAAATCGTCCAATCACGGGAGTTTTACAGCCTGACAGGTAAATTTATCGAGACTTGAATCGAGCGAGACTTAATCTGTGCAATCCAACACTAAAAACACATAAAATTCTTTCATAAAAACACAAGCGCGGTCTCGTAAAAACAGGTTACGCCAATGATCCAGTGAAGATCCTTAGGGTCAAGTGAAACCCAACCGATTTTTCAATAACTGTGGAAATAAACTTTTTTATGAGTTCTTAAAATGTTCGATCTGCCCATTACTTTGATAATCAATGGTACCAATAAAATAATCTCTTAGTGGAAATAAATCTTCTTACGAAACTTTCTTCTTTTTTTTCTCCCTCCATTTCAAGATCTTTTTATACTCATTTGCACGATTTCAGGAAAAAAAAAATCTGAGAATTTTGTCGCCAATTTCATATAATTATCTCGATTAAGTTTTATTGCGGTTTTTTTCAAAAAACGTTAAACTAGCAATTTTATGTTTCTTCGATTAGAAGATTTGGTAATAATAATTTTGCAAAATTTGGGGATAAATTGTTTCTAGTCTTGTTTTGATTTTTTTTTTAATTAATTCGATGATTTGCATTTTTTATCGATGCTTTTAGATTAATTCAAGGGGTATTAATTTAACGTTTTTGTCTGAAGAGGATTGAAGAAGGAAAAATTGTTGATTATTGGTTCAAGTGAATTTTGAAGATTTTGAGAATATCGTGAAACGAATTCGTTTAGGAATTATTCTCTTTGGAGAACATTCAAGAGTCTTTGGTTTAAATAGGAAGAGATTCGTATACAGATCAGATGCGTTAGTTTCTCATGGGATCGAATCGAAAGCTTGACCAGCCCTGGGAGAGCACGTAAGCTCAGAGACCAGCAGTAAATACACGGGGGAGCAGTGTTCGATATATATTTGATAAGGTGGTACACGACCGTTCGAGCGCTGACAAATCGTTCGAAGATCGGTGAACAGATATCCCGAGCAGAGACGACTGATGCATCATGGCAAATCGAATAAAATCCCTTCTCTAACAATTCCCTGAACTATAGACACGACGAAAATCAACCAAATGACATTTTTTTCCCCCATCTACCACCCAGAAAAAAATAATCTCATATTGAAAGGAAAATTCCTCTTCTTATCTTCTCAATTTATTAATTTATTAATTCTCAATTTATTAAAAATATTCCACTGTAATGTAGAATATTTTCATTCTTTATTTTAATGCAATACTTTTATACTTTCCTCTTCATTTGAGATTATCTGTTTCAAAATTATTAAAAATTATTATTAATTTATTCTCTTAAATTAAAAATATTCCACTGTAATGTAGAATATTTTCATTCTTTATTTTAATGCAATACTTTTATACTTTCCTCTTCATTTGAGATTATCCGTTTCAAAATTATAATATTTGAAAAGATTCTTCTCAAATGAAGAGTTTTATTTTGATATAAGAGGAAATAATGCATGAGGAACGAAAAGATCCCCAATTTATTATAGAACAGTAAAAACTTTCATTATTTTCTAAAAGAAAAACAAAATACTATTTTTCAAAATTAATATAAACTTTAATAAATTTTCCAATTAACACATTATAAAACTCTCATTTTTCAACAGAAAAAAAATTGATCTTCCTGTCCGTTACCTCAATAATCTGAAAAGCGGAGAAGGTCCATAAATCCGAAACTATATAATGAAATTAATTAATGGTTCCAGATCTGATAATTTATGCATCTTCCGGAATATTAAAAAATACCGTGTAAGAAAAAAATTTAATGGAGCAATAAAACGATGGTGAATGCTCGAAACTTCGAAATCTAAATTTAAGAGGTAATAAAATACTTAAAAACCCAGTCATTAGTACGTCAATAAACTAATCAAATCATAGTAATGTATAACTTTTTACTAAGAAAACTTTTTCATATAAAAAACACAAAGACATGTGTTGTTATATACAAAAAAGTTATTTCTCAGTAAGAAAAAAAGTTCAAATTTTGATTTATGGTGATGAAAGAAAAATAATTGAAACAAACTTTTTTGACCTATAAAAATCGTTTTTAAGTTTTAGTACCTCTGCATAGTATATTTTTGGACATTTGCTTTCATTTCATAAAAAAAATTTAAAGATAGAGGAGAAATAAATTTTTGGTATTTAAAATTTAAACTGTGGAAAAAATCACCTTTTTTTAACTAATCTTTCGAGATTTTTGAAACAATTTCATCTACCTGAAAGCAATGAAGAAAAAAAACTTGGAATGATTTTTATCCAAACAAATAGATTTAAAAAATTTTCCATCTTTAGAATATTATTATTACTATAGTTAATGACTTATAGTTAATGATTATCTATAAAATAGAATAATTTTGAAGGGTGATATAAAAGTTATAAATTTGTTTTCAAACTTGTAGTCATTAACGATTGAAAGTCATTTCCAGAAACGGCAATTTTAATTCTTTATTGGGATCAATAACAATTAATGACAGTGCGTAATAACGAGACGTAATAAAAGATTATAACCAGCCTTATTTTATTTTATTTATTTCTAGTCACAATATATTTATAATCATAAAAGATGATGGAAATGTTCCTCAATTTCACGATACAGAAAAAAAATCATTTTTAAGAGTCAGATGAGAAAAATGATAATTTTCCTGATTTTTTTTCAAAAATTGTTATGGTTGCAAAATTCATTCTCATTTGTTGAATTGAATTTATTAGGCGGAGTTTAATTCGCACAGTGTTGGATGATGAATATTTGCGATCAGTGATCATGAGGCGACGAAGGATCAATGTTTGGTAGCTTCAGAATGAGAGACTATCGCGGATGATGGTAATGGAATCGACCAACCTCGCGATCCCTCGATCATATCTCAGGGTGAAATCTAAGGATCGTACACGATAGGGCAAGATAATGTGAGACTATCTTCGCTGCGGTACAACTCAAAAGATATATTCCACACCTACGCGATCTGGCACCAGTTGATTTTTTTTCTTCTCTTTTATATATATTCCCTATCTTCAAAATCAAATTTCATCTCGAAACATTCAATCTACACTTGAAAATCAGTTTCATTTTTTTTAAATTACTGTCTGACTAAAATGTGCCTTTTCTACTTATTATTATTTATAGACTAAAAATGATATCTGACTAAACTGTGCCTTTTCTACTTTTTTATTTATATTGTCTGACTAAATTGTGCTTTTTCTACTTATTGTTTACACTGAAATTACTGTCTGAATAAACTGGGCTTTATCTACTTATTATTATTTATACTGGCTGACTAAACATTGATGTATGTACTTTTTATTATTTAAAGATTTAAACTAGAAATACTGTCTGACTAAAATGTAATTTTTCTACTTTTTATTTATACTAAAAACTGTCTGACTAAACTGATTTTTCTACTTATTATTTATACTAAAAATACTGTCTGAAAAAATTGTGCTTATCTAATTTTTATTATTTATGCTAAAAAATTATGTCTGACTAAAATGTCCTTTTTCTACTGATTATTTGTTCTAAGAAAATACTGTCTGACTAAACTTTGCTTTTTCTACTTACTATTATTTATTCTCAAAATATGTCTGGCTAAACTGTACTTTTTCTACTTTGTTGACAAGTCAATATCTGCTTGAAAAAAAAAATATGGCTCAAACAATTCAACTTTATTTGTTAATTAAATAAAAAATTTGTTGTACTTTCTCTACTTAAAGTATTCCAGCACTAATTTGCTCTTTATTAAACTAATTTTTCCACATAGAAAAAAAATGTTTATTTAAACTTTTTTCTTCTTTCTAATACTGAATCAGTAAAATTTCAACTGATTCTCACTAACTCATTTCATCCGATTTCAATTATTGGAATATTTGTAAAGTTTGGCAGAACATTTATATTTATATTTATTTATATTCGGCAGAACATTTATATATTGAATTTAGATTTCGAGAAGAATTTTTTTTCATAAAGCAACGCAATAAAATTGATAAGAAAATTAATCTCAAAGTGCTGCAACAATTTTTTGTTTCTAAGCGAGATGGATGCAATCATGTCCATTACATAGAATGACGATAACCACCTGTTGAAGAAATGGGTCGTAGAGATGGATTAAACGACTTTGAGAGGCTTGAGGAATCAGGATAGGAATCGGCTATAATTAATGACTCCTCGCGTTACTCGATAATCACTATCTTTGAATCACGTCACTCGCTGCTCATTTCATCTAAAGATTATAGATATTACAGTAAAGTGTTACAAAAAATAAAAAAAATTGACAACCAAGCATCCATTCTTTGTCGGAAATGTCCTTTCCACATCTCATGTATTTTACAAAAAAACAATTGACTCAATAGTTAACAAAAAGAAAATATATATACCTAAAAGACCATAGGTTAAAATAGTTTGTTTACCTTTCGAAGAAGTTGAAATTTATCCAGGTTGATGGAAAATTGTCGCAACAGAAAAATATTTAAAAAAAAGAGAAAAAATTAAAAAAGAAATTCTCCTAAAAGCATAAATTGGAAGAAGAACTAGAAAAGAATTTTATTTGCTCTCTAAATCTGAATTAGTAAAAATTTTAACTAATTTGAATTAGTGACTCACTTTTTGCTTTTGAATTAGTTAAAATT
>JUFY01034448.1:48809-67568 GCA_001855655.1 Leptopilina clavipes
AGTAGATAAAATTTTTTTTACTATTTATTAGTAAAATTTAACTAATTCGAAAGCAAAAAGTGAGTCACTAATTCAAATTAGTTAAAATTTTTACTAATTCAAATTTAGAGAGTGAAATAAGTTAGTAAAATAAATTGATAAACTTGACTATATTTTCTATTAATGAATATTTATTTCAGTCGCAAGTAAATATCTCTTGTGTTTTTTTTATATAATTATATATAAAAATATCTAACCCGCATCTCTCGATCAAAGATTCAACATCAGGTATAAAGTTACCCTCCTAGTGTCACTATCCGTTCAAATAAATTTCTTCCCGGATTGGTTTACTTACGACTCTTTTGGAATGATGTGAACCCATCGTGATGTTAGAATAGTGTGGTCAATGTAAGAAAGCATAAAAGTCACACGATAAGATCGCATTCCAGTTTATTGTTTATGTCGCATTACGAGACATTGGTCTCTATTTCTCAAGAATCTTAATTTACCTTTTCGTTTATACTCGTTATACCATTAAAAAATATTTTGTCTAGTAGACCTGAATTCAAATTAGCGCAATATACGTGCAAAGAAAGATCTAACGATTATAAAAAATATAAATTTTAAACTCTTGGGTCAATTATTCCATATTTTTGTTAGAAATCTTAATCTTTATGATTGAATTTTAATTTCAAATTTCGATATAATTTCTTAAGGAAAAATTAAGAATTTATGTGGAATTAATTAATTGATTAATTAATAATATTTTATATTATTATTATAGAGTGGGTATAAATGATTTTTTTGAGAACAGAGAGGAAGGGGAGGAAATCTAAGGGCCTGTGAAGATAATTATAAATTCATGTATGGTTAAGTGTGTATGTGAAGAATATTTAAGAAAGCAAATGATCTTTTGTAAAGGGGGAGAAACGATATTATCATTCTGGTTGTTTGAATCGTCTGGCATGATTTTTTTACGTGTCACTGACAACAGCTTTGCAAGAAGAGGAAAGCTAGGTGGAAGGTTGGACTTGTAAGCGAACAACTTACGACTGAATACCTAATTAAGATCTTAATTACTCCAGGCTGAAAAGATCGCTTCACCTTCGACCGACTCCCACGATGCAGATTGTGAGATTGATAATATCATCATTTATATCTCAGCAGTATATGAGTTTGCTGATTTATCAAGACTTAGTTATAATCGTCTAATTTCTTCCATTATATATACATGCACTCTTTACGTTAGAAGTAATTAAATGTATACGCACGATTTTTTTTTAATTCTTACCAATTTGCGCTTGATCTTCTAAAATGGGAAGTGTTCAGTTTTTTTCCTTCAGAATTAAAAAATTATATTATATTATTATTATTATACATTTATAATATGAATGACATTTAGCCAATTACAATGAAATTATTTATCTTTATTCATTAGATATAATATATTTTATTATATTATATTAGGATATATTTTATAATTATAAAAAATAATTATTACAATTGTTACATTTTTACTAGAATCAATTTCAACATCTTTGTCATTTAAACATTTATTTGAATGACATTACCTGCGATATTTCTTTTACTCAATAACAGTTTTTTCTAATTATTACAAACAGACTTTATTTTTTTCTTTTTAATTCCGTGAGCGAATTTACACGTATGAAAAATGATTAATCTCAAGACTCATCGTAAAGTAAACAAAATGATGCTGCTTCTTTGGTATTGAATAGATAATTTCAATAATGGAAAACATGTTGTCTAACATAGAGAATACACACTCGCTATTCTACCGAGAGTAATATATCACAATTTTCGCAATATGACGTCTGTAAAGTTTGCACAGAAGAAGAATGATATTGAGCCTACGCCATTGGTTCTTGTATATGCAAATAAGATTGGGGTAAAAAATTGATCAACGTCAGCCTTCCGATGAATCTCGCGAGCCAATCAACGCGTCTCATTAACCCCCCGCCCCCCTCCCAGTGTCTGCCACTTTTGCAATGAGAATATACTCTGTATGAGGAATCTATTTCTTTAATCATGTCTTCAGTGTTGAATTGAGAATCTCTGTATCCCAATTGATCCTAAGGTCAATGAAGCTGTTGAATGATGATCACTGGCAGGTGCATTTCATGGGGTGCGCGCATATAATATTGTGTTAGCTACGAGAGATTTTCAAGCCGGTGTATATACCTGTCTGTCGTGTACCATTGCGGATGCTGTGGATTTCATATTCACAACTCTATGCTTTCTACATAGACATTTTTTCTTCCGTGGAAAAGATTTGTGTTTCATTTGAGATGCACTCGCTAATTGTCCGCGCATAGAAATCGAAACCGTGGATTCTTCATATAGGCTTTTATAAGCCGAACAAGTGATCCTGTGTCTTTAGATGATAATTTATGCGCAACAGTTTTCCTAGATTGCAGTGCTAAGATGATTCTTTAATTCCACCACTTGGACAAATATTTGGACGTTCATTTGTTTCATTTGTCTCTTCGTTTCTAAATTTAAATTTTACCATTCGGATTTGTTTTCTCGATTTTAAAAATTGTTCTGTTGACACAAATTGTGAATAGTAAGTAAGTAAGTAATGTTTAGTAAGTAATGTTGATCTAGAAGGGAATTTTTGAAATTAAATTTGGTATATTAATGTGCAAAAATTCCGTAACTGTTTGTTTCCTCCTTTCTTGCTCGAAACAAATGATCCAAGTTTCAATAAAACACGAGGCAATGGCCGTAACTTCCGATTACAAACAAGAGTTTTTACTTGGTTTTGAAGGCAGGCAATATACTATGATAATCGTCATATCGCTTCCTTATTTTCTAGCAGTAAACGGTTGGACGTTAGACATAGACACCCGCTTGCTCATGATATATGACTGAAGTGGACTTTTCTTCAGGTCTTCTCAAGGAGTGAAGAGGCGCCGACGACTGGACGTCGGCTGACAGGAGAGGACCAGCAAGATATATTCTAATTTGGTTAAACTTTTCGTAAGTGGGATAACTCGAGAAGGCGCAGGCTGCTTCTTCCCAGCAGGGGTACAAGTCAGTCTTTTAACGACTCATTTGCGTCTTGCACAACTTTACGAGTTGCCTGATCGATTATTTTATTTTATTTTATACTGGTACTCTACTCCCTCACAAGTAAAGGACTTTTTCTTTTGACCCCTACTCTATAATACTCACAAACTTTATCTGCATATCAAGTTTCAAAAGATGCGACAAAAAATGAAAAATGTTCTTTTAC
Source organism: Leptopilina clavipes (assembly GCA_001855655.1). Taxonomy (NCBI): domain Eukaryota; kingdom Metazoa; phylum Arthropoda; class Insecta; order Hymenoptera; family Figitidae; genus Leptopilina; species Leptopilina clavipes. The sequence goes on from JUFY01034448.1 coordinate 52,045, forward strand.
TAATAATAATATAGACAGTAAATATTTATGCCAATTTGTGAGAAAGAATAAAATGAACAAAGAGTGGAAAAATTTGAGAAAATGGTGTTTATTTAATTTACCATGATCATGATTCCATTATTCTTGATGACTTGTTCTTATCTTTACAACGTCGGCGGGTTTCTTCATCTAACATTCAACAATTTTACAATTCTTATTCTCATCTGCTCCACGCGTGAGTGATCCAACTTTATAGTACACTTGCTTTTATAATACGTTATAGATTTTACAATCAGAATTCTTACAATTGTGAACATATTTCTTCCTAATAGAAGAAAACATTTACACTCGACTAAAAATTACAAACCCTGGGTCATTAAACCCAGGGAATTAATTATTGTTTCGGGTGTTATGATTATGTAGAGAAGTCGTTTCAAAAAGTAACTCTATTCCAAAAATAAGATTCATCAAATAATAATAAAAATAAGATTCATTGAGTGTATTTGTGTCGAAAAAAATTTTCCCTCATTAGTCCGTGTATGTAAATTCCGATTAGAGGATAATATCTAAAAAGCAGATAAGGGATCGAGATTAATGCAAGGTGGACAGCAGGTGTTGCGAAATAATTAACCCAAAGCATTGCCTGTTGTCCCTCTGATAATGTGAGTGAATAGTAAAAATATAAAAATTCATTTCCAATTAATAATTTTTACTCTTTTTTTGCAAATTGATGAACATTCAAAGTTCATCCCTTCCATATTTGGCGCAGACAGAAAAATATTAATTACATGAACTTTAAGTGCCAAGGATGTGTGACCAATGGATTTTCACCGAGAATACAGAGGGAAAAGAGAAAATAATCGTAAAAAAATGGTCAAAGCACGCCGCAAGACGATATTCGAAGTTCGCGGTCAAAAGGAATGAAATCGATATAGGAAGGTAACGACGTTTTGTTCCTGAAGTGAATTACGTGAACTTTGAACCGGCACCAGCTCAACTCGGCAGTGTCACTCAAAGTCACGTGGACGACATAAACGTGACTTGCCGTGAAATACCCTCCTAATGGCTGACTATTGCATTCACGCATATAAGACCAATTTAAAATGACGTCGACTCTGTCGTCAATAATAAACGGCGTCGAGATTGATGAAATATTTGACATATATCCTCTTGTCAGATTCGTTCGCCCCTTTTTCTGCGTAAATTAAATGCTGACTGCTTCTACTGGTATTAAAAATTTTTTTTGAAAAAAATTTAATTTCATTACCTAAGTGTATTTTAATTTTAAAATAAGAAGTTTAAATCGTAAATGTAATTTCATTGAATACAAAAGGTGAAAGGGAAAAGTGATTATTGAAAAGAAAATTTTTTTAAGACAATAAAAGGCGTTGCTAAGTTGCGGATAGAAAATCTGTTCAAGAGACTATAAGCACGTAATTAACTCGAGATCAATAAATTATTCCATACTCATCCATACAACGGAATATAACGTTTGCACAACTTGTTGAGAGGGATCAAATTAAAATGATGTCGAGTAAGTACGTTCTATTAATTATATATGCGTACAGAAGAGATGATTCTTTTGTGAAATAATAACTCGGAGGCTGTTTCATATGGTCTTAATAGTCATTTCGTAATAATAAGCCTATAAATGATAATTAAAATACATCGTTGACGCTTAAGCTTTTGTTTAGAGACTCAAAATAATTTCCACTATTTAACGAAGAAAACGTTTTTTTGAAAAAATTGTTTATTTTTGATCCCAGTTTAGCTGAATTTGAAGAATTTTAATAACTGAATCTATTTTTCAATTGTTTTCAAAAGAAAACTGTTTCTTTGAGTGATTTTACTGATTTTAGCAACTGAAGAAACTAGAAGGAACTACTGAAGAAAGATACTATTGATAATTGGTTTTTTGAGTTTAAGAAGAAGAGTGAAGAAAGAGTGACTGAAGAAATGCCACTACTTTTGAAGCGAAAACTGGATACTTTTGGCCATAGGTTTCTTAACAGAAACTTCTGGAAAGAAATGTTTCTTTCAGAAGATATTTTTCAAACTTATAAATCTGCCTGCTTTTGAAAGCGCTGCTGTAATAAAGCTCAAACACTGAAGAAAGAGTAAATCCGACACTTTTCAAAGTGAATACTCCCGACGATAAGTTTCTTGAAAGATAAATAAATACATTCAAAAGATATTTATTCTGAAAGATCTTCTTGTTTCTGAAATTTCTCTTTTAAGAAATTTGAAACACTGAAGAAAGACTAACTGAAGAAATTTCCATATTTTCGAAGATATTTTGAAAAGTAAATCAATACATTCAAAAGATATTTATTCTAAACGATCGTCTTGTTTCTAAAAGTCTTGTTTTAAGAAGTTTGAAACACTGAAGAAAGAGTAACTGAAGAAATTTCCATATTTTCGAAGATAGTTTGAAAGGTAAATCAATACATTCAAAAGATATTTATTCTAAACGATCGTCTTGTTTCTAAAAGAAGAAGTTTGAAGAAGTTTTAAGAAGTTTGAAACACTGAAGAAAGAGTAACTGAAGAAATCATCTTCAAGAAAACATCATTAATATTTTTGAAGGTAACTGAAGAAAAGTGAATACTTTTCAAATGTATATATTTTCACTCAAGAGATTCGAATACTTATTCAAAAATATATTTATCTACTGTTTTTAGAAGACATTGAAGAAAGAGCGACTGAAGATATTCGAGAATCTTTGAAGAAGAAAATTAAATCCCTCGCGACTGGTTTTTTTTTCGTTAAAAAACTGTAGAAATTTTTTGTTTTTTCAATCTATGGTAGTGGTGTATCAGTGTCACAATATTGATTTTATTCTGGGTGCAGCATGATGCTAATTCCGTTATTATTGTCTTCCTTATTTTACTGTGCAATATATGGAGAATTTTCATACTCGTGTGAGCATATATATACGCGCTAAAAGTTCAGTTTCAATTAGCGTTAGATAAGAGCATTTATACACGCTAGAGCACACCGGTTAAGCCGATAGTTTCAAGTGTTTAGTAAATTACACTGTACTTTATGACAAGCGGCAAAAGAACAATATTTATACCAGCGATAAAAGGATTCTGCTGATAGCAATCAGGAGGAATTTCCTAAACGAATATGGCGTTTCGCACGCACGAATGTCCTAACATTTATGACATCGGTAATGAAGATTAGCGTCGCGTGAGAGAGAAATGTATGAAATATATTTAAATGGATGTCTTCAATCCACATAATGATTTCAAGATGAATAATTGTCTCAGTCCTTACTTTCCTTACGGAAATTATGATGACTGAAAATTAGTTCAAGTTTTAATCAATTGAATCAATTGAATCAATTGAATCAATCGAATAAATTTTTATTTTATTATTTTTTTTAGATTATGTTACTATATTATTTATAGTATTATCTATTCCCTAGATTATAAAGATATGGAAAAACACCAGAATCGTAAGAAAAACCTCTGTGGGCACCCATCCGAGTACTAACCGTACTCAACGTTGCTTAACCTCCGTGATCGCAAGTCAAAGCGTTTCATCAATTCGTCAAGTAAGTTTTTATTCTAAAAAAAGAAAATATTTCCATTTAATTAATACATATATGCATCTTGAAAGAGAAATTTTCTAAAGAAGATACAATGTTTGAAGAAACATTTTAACTAAACTGGCAGAAGAAAATTAATACAATAATATCCTTGTCTCTAATGCGAAGGAATGTAATTAATTTTCCATCAAATGGAAATCGTTCTTTAGTGTGTCATAACTAATCATCGTTCGCACGTGCGGTTTGTAAATACATAATTATTCATTTCGCAACTAAAACCAAAGAGGTATTTATTTTTCCAAAAGAATATATTCCTTTTTCTTTTCTTTTCGCACAAAATGGTAGATAAAAATTTTTGAAGTTTACCAAGTAATAATTTTCTGAATATGTGCGATGTTAAAATTTGAAAATAAAGACTTGCTTCTTGTCAAGAATTATTACTTATTCTTACGGGTTTGAAAATTGAACGTTTAGTATAATGGCAACTGCAAATTTAATGATGCACAAATACAACAGTGATGCATTTTCACTGCAGTCATCAAAATTGTTATTGATTGGACGTTCAATAAAGTATTGGAAATTTTAATATTGTGACATTAAGTGCCGCAACAGTTTTTGCGGATAAATAAGTGTTAATTTTCTCTATTTTTGTAAATCTACTTTTTAATTTCTCTAATTTTACTTAGTGAATTATTAAATTTGAATATAAAGATCCAAATATTCAATAAGGGGACATTGATTGACAAAAGAATCATTGTGATCCGTTTTGATAAATTGCGAATAATCCAAGAAGTAATAAATAGAGAGGAAAGTAAACAAACGATGAAAAATGTGAGATAACTTTAATTGAAACAGATAGTCGATGAAAAAGCGCGTTGAAAATGTATTTTTATGGCAAAGATGGATAAGAATTACCCATAGTCACCTATGGACAATCGCATCGATTCGCTTACAATTGAAAGTGGGATCAGTTAAACATCTTTAATAGCAATTAAGCTTGGAGCATGCATCGAATGGTTGTTGCGAGCTCGCGTTGTCAATATACACACAGCTGACGTATAGATATACCCGGGAAAGTTACACCAAAGACGACTAACGACGCCATGGTAAGAGACGACTATCTTCCCGCGATCGCGGAATCGTCCGCCCGGTAAGAAACGTATAGAGTATATAACGGGCAAGGTAAGGGAAAATAAGAGAGGAGAGGAAAAAGATAAGTAGGTGCGGTGGGAGTGGGTCCGAATGGCCTCCATTCTCGTCACTGGCTGAGCACAAATGCAGTCGACCAATGGGCAAACAGAACTAGCCTCACCTTCTTGTCCTTAAAGGATCGCGCGTATACGATCATTTAAAAAATTGCGCCTCACCTGCCTGTGGGTCATAGGTTAGGCCCAGGGACCTCCGATACTTGGATATGTCCATATGCGTATATATTTAATCTCATAGTTACCATAGTGAGCGAATATAATTCGCATCTTACACTACCCACATATATATATGTACATTTGACAGGCACGCATCCATTTATATTTAATGTCAATTTAATAAAATGTCATTTTGCACGATAGCAACATCTGTTCTACACATTTTACACATTACGTTACGTTGTATCCATCTCATCTGCTTCTTTTCAATCTTAGAAATTTGTTGTCGTAAATCTCTCTGGATTTTGTTTTCTAGAAAGCTAGGAAAGTTTAGGTGTATACTTTTACTCGAGAGGAAAATTCATCTATTGAAATGTTCAGATAGTCAAAATAATTTCCACTATTTAACGAAGAAAACGTTTTTTCTCTCTGGAGTTTTTTTTAAGAAAAATGGTTCATTTTTGATACCAGTTGAGCTGAATTTGAAGAATTTTAGTGACTGAATCTATTTTTCAATTGTTTTCAAAAGAAAAGTGTTTCTTTGAGTAATTTTAGTAACTGAAGAAAGTAGAAGGAACTACTGAAGAAAGATGCTTTTGATAATTGCCATTTTGAGTCGAATATTAAAATTGTTCATTCTTTACATTCTCCAGTTCAAACTGGAGAAATTTAAGAAATTTGAAACACTGAAGAAAGAGTAACTATTCTGAAAGATTTTTTTGTTTTTGAAAGTCTTGTTTTAAGAAGTTTGAAACACTGAAGAAAGAGTAACTATTCTGAAAGATTTTTTTGTTTTTGAAAGTCTTGTTTTAAAAAGTTTGAAACACTGAAGAAAGAGTAACTGAAGAAATTTCAATGTTTTTAACAATGTTTCTGCACTTATGAAGGAAAATAAATACTTTTCGCCATGGATTTCTTCATAAAAATGAATGTTTGCACCGAAGAGGTTTAATATTTATGTGCTTTTTTTTAGAAATTTGAAACATTGAAGAAAGAACGACTGCCTTAGTGACAAATATCGAGAAAGATAAACTGACACCTTCAGAAGATATTTTAACTGAAAAATCTCCTTGCTCTTAAAAGTACTGTTTTAAGAAGTCAAACAGTGAAGAAAGAGTAACTGAAGAAATTTAATTATTTTAATTTACTATAACTCTGAACTTACAAAGGAAAGAAAATACATTTCGCGATAAAAAAATGTAAATATTTGCACCCAAAAAGATTCAAACACTTATCGGAAATACTTATGTATTGTTCTAAGAAAGAGACATTGAAGAAAGAGCGACTGAGCATGTTCGAGAATCTTTAAAGAAGAAAATTGAATTCCTAGCGACAGATCTTTTGAAAGATAAATAAATACTTTCAGAAGATGCTTTACCTGAAAAATCTTCTGAAATATTCAAGTTAAGTAGTAATTTATCAAGCTATTGTGACACTGAAGAAAGGGGAGTAACTGAAGAAATGACAATACTTTTCTAAAAAGCTGAGTACTCATCAAGACAGTAATTTTTCTTCATCTTAACTTCATCTTAATTTTTCTTCATCTTAACTGAACCAAATTAATGTAAATTAATAATTAATAGTTAATTTAATTACTTATTTTGCATTTCAGAGACAATGATATTAATTTTTTACGATTGTGTTACTTGGCGGGCAATTACCACGCCTATATTACTTGCGAACACTAAAATCGTGTTCGAATGGACCGTTATTACCTAAGAGCGGTGTAATCTGATATTAAAGAGAGGAGTATTATCCTCAAAGTGCAAGAAAGAGTTAAAACAAAACAAATGGTAAACGCTAATGAGGTCGCAATGTATTCCCTTCACTTATGTTATAGACGCTTCACTTTACGTCTTCAACTCCGTGTTGTCGGTGTCAACTCAACCACTGCGCACCTTACAGACATAACTCAAGAATCTTATTATACACCTGGCTCTAAAAACGATTGAGTGCCTCATTAATACCGATTATCCAGGAGTGCGAAAACGCAATACTCTTTCAATATTTTCGATCAGTTTTTTTAACTTTTTTTTTTCCTCCCATTCAAGATCCATCTGTACGTTCAATATTATATATACTTTAAGGAATTTATGTAAATCCGTGTTCTCTAGAATCTTGCCCAGAGTAATTGAACTGTCTGATTAATTTTGCCTTTTCAACTGCGCAATTATTTTTCGAACGAAACTACACGAACTTCTGTAATAATGAAAATGTTTATACAGTAAATTTAAATTCTAGAAATCATATAGTCGATTTCAAAAGAATTTCTTCAGAGAACGTCTTCAATAAATTGAAATACGTTATTAATATCCTTAGTTTGTATACATTTTAGTTGCGAATATTTGAACAAACAGAGAAGAAAAAAAATTTCAAAATCGTACACCTTTTGCTGTTCTGGCGCCTTAATCTAATTATACATTATATCCATGTATATAAGAATAAGAAAAAAAAGCGACTCGCATTTTTATAAAGCAAATATCCAACCATAAAAGCAAGCACTCACCAATTAAAAAACTGTTCATCTGCCTTTTAAAGGAATACAAATTTTTCTTGTGACTCGCTCCTCGCCGAACTCGAGAATTGTCAGACGAGTTACAAAGGTCTCATGAGACAAGAAGCGAACAGGCCTATATACCCACCCGTCGTGACGGTTCGGTGACACGAAACTCGTGTAATTTCTTTTTCACGCAGATATATATTTTTCTCTGTTTTATTTCATTTTGGAAACAGTACGAAACGACGAATAGGTGAATGTATAACTGAGAAACGCGGAGGTGGAGGAGTGAAAGAAGAGAGAGAGAGAGAGAGAGAGAAAGAGAGGAGGGGGGAGAATAAACCCCGCAGAGAAGCACCCGGGTCTTCCTCTCGCAGTTTGTCCCTCATCGCGAATTAATGAACTCAAGGTTAGGAGACTTTAATTGCCGCAATTCGCAGTGGGAATACATACAAGACTCCCTCGGGGAAAATTATGGATCCGAAAGGACCTCTGAGAGAATCCACCCTGCTGATAATATACCCTATTCCCTTATTAGTAGCCGCCTCACCAGTCTTTTTCAAATTGTACACATTTATTATAAATACATAATGAAATCAGTATTTCATTATTCTATGACTAAGAATCATCATCCGAGACTTAGATCAAAGTTATTCGAATTTTAATTTATTATTGAAAATGGAAAAAGCGATTTGACTAAACGTATTCATTATTTAAAGATCTGAGGTGATTACCAACAATTCACCTTCACCTGGAAATTTTTAAGACAAAATTAGAAGCCAGCAGCCTCAGCCGCTGATTAGCAGACAATGCTTTTATTCCATTTTTCTAAGTTTAACAAGGCTTAAAAAATTAATTGTTGATTAGCAATGAATTTTTTCGTTAAAATATGTCTAGGAAATGTTTTTCTGCAATTGTTAAGTCTATAGAAATTTGTAAGACAGAATTAGAAGCTTGCAGCCTCAGCCGCTGATTAGCAGACAATGCTTTTATTCCATTTTTCTAAGTTTAACAAATCTTAAAATATTAATTGTTGATCAGCCATAAATTTTTACGTTTAAATATGTCCAAGGAATGATTTTCTGCAATTGCTAACTCTATAGAAATTTTTAAGACAAAATTAGAAGCCAGCAGCCGCTTATTGGCGGCTTATTTTAATTTTAATCAACGGCAAATCCAAACAATCGAATTTTTAAAATTATCAAAATTTCTATCTATCTAATAGAAAAAAATATTAAGTAATTTTCACTATTTATCTTTATAAACTGAAATCTAAAATAGCTGGAAATTTTGCGCATTTTTGGAAAGTTTTCTCTTTTCTGTGTAAATTTTACTATTTTAGAAACATATTTAAATAGAATTAGTTAAATTTTGTCTCATGATTCAGACAAACAGAAAAGAATGATTGTTTCATTATTTTTTTAATAGTTAAAAATCTTTTTCTTGACAATATTAACTTGTTAATGAGTAAATTTATAGTTTTGCCATAAATTATACTCTTAAGTAGGTAAAGTTTCTTTGGTAAGACAAAATTCGCATATTTTAAGTAGAAAAAGTAATATTTCGACAGACAGAAATCTTTTTAGTTCTTATTCTCAATGTAACATTTATTTTCCAGCGACAAAATATTGTTCTGTCATAAATTATTTTATTCTTTTTTTTAAATATATAGTGATTTTTTACTAAGAAAAGCATTTGCATTCCATAAAAGTAGTTCTCCAGCAAAAATATGAACGTTATTTTATTTTAAATTTTTATTTATAATTTAAAATTTTGAAAAGAATTTTTATTTTCAAAAATAATTCAATGACATTTTGAATTTAAGGATGTATTTACACACATGTTTTCTTTTTGCATTGTTCGCCATATTCGATTTGGAGATCCGCAAATATTCCTTTATGCAGATTAGATAGCTATTGATAGCCATGTGAGATTCATTTCTCACTTCTTTCAAACTAAATTAAGCATGGTCATCAAGCGATTGAATAAAATTTATAATAAAAGAAGATGAAAGTGAGATGAAAGGTGACGATAGGTTCCGGCTCATCGATACATTCCTTTATAATTTTTTTTTTCACAATAGAAGAACGAGAGTTGTCGATCGAAAATTTGACACGCAACTCATTTATTAGCGAAAGTTTTCTAAAATTCCATTATGCGCTTTATGGAAAATTTTAAATATCAATTTAATAATTATTTCCTGTTTCAGAAGAAAATAATATTGTAAATATTATGAATATTGTGAATATTGTGAATATTGGGAAATAGGAGGAAAGTGGGAGAAAAGTAATTGGTTTTCAAAAAAAGACATGTCGACTATTGCTTAGAGAAAATTTAGATAGTTTCGGTACATATGAGATTCGAATCTCCTTTCTTGAGTTGGTAAAGAAGTTGAGGTGGATCAAGATTAATTTTTTTGTCCAAGCTTTTATCTTTCCGTCTTGTACTTTGTTCTATCATCGTTCCCACAAATATTGTGACGGAATTTCTTACTTGTTGATAGAACCGCTTCATGTAGTTCAGATTTGAAAGTCATTACTGATGAAATAAAGATTAACATCTACAACTAAAGAAGATGTATAAAAATATATTTGACGAAAATAATAATAGACAACATAAAGTATAGGAAAATATTTTACCTCCAGTATTTCGAAAAATTATTTTATATTTCGTGATTTATAATAATTCTCTTTTTTGATAATTTGAAATATGGAATAATTTTCCCTTGGAGAAAGTTGTTTGGAAAAATGAGAAAAAATTCACTGCATCTTCAATTTTTTATCAATGAATTTTATCGGATTGATTTTCTCGAAGCTTTCGTTCGTTGTATGTTCATTCATTATCCCATTTCTCAATTTCATTCATGATAATGGATCTGTGGTTCGTTGGTGGTCGGTGGGGATGAAGAATAAGAATGATATATTTGTTTAATTCTCAGATTTCTCATTTACAAGGAAGAAATGCGGTTCAGAAAAGCGGGAGGAGGATCGATTCTACATCAAACTGAAAGAAACGCCCATTGCCCTTTCTTATTTTTTTCCTTGAACAAGAGACGACCTTTGAACCCCGCGTAACCCGTGTGTATTTATTCCCCACACGCTTTTCCTTCATTAATTAAAGAAAATTAAAAATTACTTTTCAATATCGTTACTGTCTCTCATTATTTCTTCTTCTTCTTCTTCTTCTTTTCTTCTCACAGGACGTACATTTCAAAAGAAACTAATTTGCTCCACTTATTTTTATTTTCAAAACAATATTGCCTATACTTAAATTTTTCAATTTTTGAATTTTAATTTTCTAAGTATTTCTATACTTAGAAATTTTAATTTTCTAAGTATTTGTATACTTCGAAATTTTAATTTTCTCAATATTTCTATACTTAGAAAATTTAAAATAATATGAAAATCGATTGTCATAGTTGGTGATTTTGAATGACAGTTTCACGAAAACAAGTTTACGAATGTTGCGCCTACATTTATTGCGAGTAATCTTATAGGCTCGGAAGTATGGCCGTTAATCTCGAGATTTCTGACGCGACGCATGGCCTCCTCTTCGTTGTTCGCGCCGGTCGTGTGCGGCGAAAATTAGCTTATTAAAATAATAATTATGAAGTACCCAACCATTGTCCGTTGTGTCAAGGGTTACTTGCCGTAACTTCAACTCTAAACTTCAAAAATATCCATTCAACGAGTGATCTACGCCCATTTTTTCATAAATCTCCATCGTCAATTTTCATTCGATATCAATCCTCCTCACTTCAGTCTTTTCGTAAATTGAGAAAAAAAAATTCTTGAAGTGCGTTTGAAAAATATTAAAATTTTAAAATATGTTTCAAATTCTTCCCAATTTATTATAGAATTTATCTTCTAGTGTTAGTAATTTTTTCCCCTAATTTCTAGATCAATTAAATTAAAAAAACCGGAGAAAATGAAATTAGAAAAAAAAACTTGTAAATGCGCTCAGAAAAAAATAATAATAATAGGATAAATTAAACAAAAAGTACAAGTAAATAAAATACATATATATTGTTATGCAAAATAGTCGTACGTTTGTTTTTGAAGGCATTTAGCAGAGGAAGAACCAGAAGCGTTCCACGGTCGATTGCAAATTTCTGAACAAACATGAGTGAATTTTCAGGATTCAAAACTCTAAAAGGACGACCTCGTGCCCGCAAAGGACGGAAGTGTTAAGGGGCGCTAAGGAAGGCGTGTCGTTGTCTATAAAAAAAATATTGAATGCACCAGTCGTTCTAAGTGGCGACGCCATTCACGATGGTCCCTCGCTAATTTCCCGTCATAAAGCGAGCTCGATTCAAATAAATAATGAACTGACAGTGAAACACAGTGTTGATGCCCAGTTGAACCTAAGGTGCAAAGTGGGGCTGACTGAATACCATGCCGCGAACGTCAATGCAAATTTGTCCTCTCTCTCTCTCTCTCTCTCTCTCTCTCTTTTTTCTCTTCTTTCTCTATTTCTCCTCAACGTATATATGTATAAACGATAATTCATTTTACGCCCGTTAATTCCTTTTCGAGACCTCCCGATAACTTTTCAAGTGATTTTTCTGAATGTCTCTTGAATGTCTCATCGTTATTCCGGTGTACGTATTCGAAAATTTGCAAAACATACGGAAACTGGTTGTTCCTAAAAATCTTAAAAAGTTAAAACACTTTGTTTGAATCTTCATGGTTAATTAATGCTTGTTTATTCTTTTACTTTTATTTCTTTTATTTATTTAGGAATTTTTATTAAAAACCGACGAATTTTAAATCTTTTTCCTTGTCCTTTGACAGTATTTTATTCGAACTATATTTACATTTGTTAAAAAGGATCAATTCTTGTCCACAATGGTCAAAACTCTCGTTTTGTATATTCTGATCGTGGTGAAAAACACCAGAACTTTGAGAGAAGCCACAGCGGTCACCCATCCGAGTACTAACCAAACTCAACGGTGCTTAACCTTCGTTTCACCGTCTGAGCTAAATTTTTTTAAATTACTTATTACTATATGCGAAATTCAAGAACTGCAGAATTGAAATTAAATTATAATATAAGCAAATTACGATTAATTGATGGTAATTGAATTTTTTTTTAAGCATTTTTTTTCGCCCCCGCAACAATATCTTACGCGCGGTGAAAACATCTGTAGTTGGAGGGATTATTCGAGGATAAGTAATAAGACTCGTATGGAATTTATTCACGCTGGAATGGGGACTTTTAAGCAATTCGCCGCGGTGATACCTCGCGAATGTCACGTACTCTGTCGTCGGTCGATCTCGTTGTCAGATACCATTTCTCTTTTAAGGCGAGGTCTCGATAGAAAGCCGTGTGTTTCGGAGCAAAGGAAAATAGTCGGTTTCCTGAGTAATGCGATACGATGATAACACACGACATTGATCAATAGAGCAATTGTGAATCAATTACTCCGTTTAAGATATGATATTTGTATATAAGTACATCTTGTCCTCACATTGCAATGGCAATTGCGGTATCTTTTGTCCTTAAGGTGCGTGTCAACACAATTGACAATTTTTTACTCAACGTTTCTTTTTCGAATTTTTTTCCTATTTCTGCAATATTAATTATTATCACACGGGGATCATAAAGTTTCTGAAAATAATTTTGATCGCATAAACGTTACTAAACGATTCTCTTGATCTTGGAAGAATCATAAAGAAACGTTCTTTCCCTATATTTTATTTTTATGCCAAAAGTCCATAAACTCTTGGCTATCGAGGAAATGTACAATCGCTTATCTTTTCCTTGTGGAGAAACGTTGCGGGGTTTTTTTTTTTTTCATCAAGACCTTTCGATTTTATTTCTCGTGAGTTTGGATGGTGAAGGGGAATCCCGGTGAACCCCACCTGACTTGAGGGAAAGAGAGAGAAAGAGAGAGAGAGAGAGAGAGAGAGAGAGAGAGAGAGAGAGAGAGAGAGAGAGAGAGAGAGAGAGAGAGAGAGAGAGAGGCCACTCACCATATGAACGCGACCAAAGTGCTCGACCACTTCCAGATATGATCGTCGTAAAGTAAATTACCGGCAAGGTTTGCGTGTGGGAGTAAATTACGAGAATAAATAAGGCGTAAACGACCGCAGGGAGAACTTTGAACCTCTTTAGGTCTAGGATCCGAGTGTGGGCGCCTCTTTCTTCAGTTTAGACCCTCGCGAGACCAACTAATACGCGAGAGAAAAGTTCTCTATATACGTGGTTGTGTGCACGTGGCGAGTATTGGGAGAAGGGTGAGAGACAATCACGTATCATACATTCACGTGCGAGAGAAGCGACGCGGTCACCTAAACCCATAATCGCCGCGACCCACGACTAATCCACACCCAATAGAACGACTCTCTCCAGGGAAAATTTGTCAGGAAAAAATATTTTCCTTTATTTGTGAAATCTTATTTAAATTCTTTTTTTTCTAATCAATTTCTTCCCTTTTTAAATTATAATTAATCCAATCGATAAAAAATCTCTTGCCACTGGAAAAAATTAATTTGGTTCAAATATAATTACTTTTACTATTATCAAATGAATATTTGAGTCAAATGGTGTTTTAAACGGTGTTTGGTTTAAATGTAAGGAAATTATTAACTCAATTAGTTTATTTGATTAATTTATCAAAATAAAAATTATTCTGTTCAAGTAAATATGGATATTAAAATTTTTTATATCATCTTTTTTACACTGAAAAAAATATTCTTGTTTTGAGAGGAAAATTCCTCTTGGTAAAATCCTCTTGAATCAAGAATCGAAGAGTATTAATCTCTTAATCGAAGAGTATTTCCCTCTTATTTTAAGAGGAACATTCTTAAATGGAGAATAATCCTCTTAAACCAAGAGGATTTTGTTAGCCATATTCTAGAGGAAAATATGCATTAAAATAAGGAATCAGCGTAAAACAGGAATATTTTTCTTTTCGGTGTATTAATTAGATTATTTTGCAAATTAATATGAATCATCTCAGATATTTTTTTGAAATAGTTAATTTCTTTCTTAAATAATAATTAATTTTATTACTTTCACCGACTGAGTGATAAAATTATTATTTATATATTTAAGATTGTTTTCTTTTCTTGATAAAAATTATATAATTTATAGAAAGGTTACTAAGAACAATTGTTTTATAAAAAATTTGTTACTTGTTTACCGGATGAGGAATGCACGTGTCCTAGGGAACTTTATATATATTTATTGGCTATGATCGCGACTATATTATAGTTGTAAGAGTCACCTCGGTGGTTATGGGAGAAATACGAGCTCGAAGGAGTGTAGAGAATCATTGTCTTGAAGCGTTCGAGGGGCAATCAGCAATAACTGCAGTGATTCCTTTGAGAGAACCATGACGCCACATTGTTACGTGATCGTCGTTTGTCTCTGAAGTATATGACCATCGAACTCTCTGTCTATACCAAAGATATACCAACCACCTACATGTATATATGCATTATTTTCTATTCAAAAATGGAGAATATCGTCTAATTTTGAACTTTTATTCTAAATTTCTAATATATGAAACTAATCAATGAAAAAATCAATATAATTTGATTGGAATTATTTTTTAGATTAAAAATCATTGTAATATAGAACGATTCGATGATTCTAAATGCTGCAAATATAATACTCTGATTATTTTATTATCAGCGAAATAGCACAACATTTGAGCCCAATATTGTGTTAATATTGCGTGGTAATATTGGCAATATTGCCAAGCAATGTTGAGGTAATATTGCCTCAACATTGATTATGTCCGCCTTGTGGAAATATTGCTGGGCAATGTTGTCGCAACATTTCCAGGCAATATTGAGGCAACATTGCCTCGCAATATTGAGGCAACATTGCCTCGCAATATTGAGGCAACATTGCCTCGCAATATTGAGGCAACAATGCCTCGTTATATTAAAAAATATTCCAATATGATAATTGTATAATAATATATATTACATTTATGCATGTTATATTATAATTAGGGGAGACCGGGGCGTAAAAGCTAAGGGGCGTAATAAATAATTGTAATTCATTTAAAAGTCCTAAGACAAAATAATTTCACTCCCCACTCAAGTTAATGTACTTGGTGTACTGCAAGTTTGTAGCAAGTTTCATTGATATTCATTCACAATTGTAGAAAATATAG
>JUFY01034451.1:18648-47650 GCA_001855655.1 Leptopilina clavipes
AAAATAATTAAATTTTTAAAAATGTTTAATATATTAAATTGTAATAATTAATAATTTAATTAATTTAATTTAAATATAATAATAATTAATAAATTTATTAAATTAATTTATTAAAAAATTAATAAACTAAACATAATTGATGTATAACAATAATAATGTTTTTAAAAATTTTGAAAATCAATAAACAGTTTTTTTTATTTAATAATGGTTGTTTGTGACCTATTAGATCATTTTTAACTTTTTTATTTTATGTTCTGTAACTCCGAAATTCGATTGATTTATTGTGTTCGCCAGTACAGTTTTAATGATTTTTTTAACTGCGACATAGTACTTATCCGGTTCTGGAATCAGTATACTGCCAGTACTGTTTGGCTCCAAAAGTCAGTACCGACGGTCAGTACTGAGTCAGTACTATTCCGGCGTTAAACTCTGCCAAAGCTCCGGACATTTCTATTTGGGAACCGGGTTTTACTATAACTGAATGTAATGAAAGTTTTATAATTTGTATTACTATTTGAATAATACATTTATTTTGTTACAATTAAGAATCTTTAATATCATTAGGGGAGAGAGGGGCAAGAATAGTCAGAGTGCAATAATAGTCAGTGACTCTATTGTCTAAACGGCTATTTCAATAGGCGCGCCATTCGTCAGGTGTCCTCGCCTTGATGCTAGAAGACGCCAAAAAATGTCTAAGCTTTTCCGGTCGACATTTGAAAAAGCCAAATACTGATTTCTGCCAAACATCGTTTAGGTTATAATATCATGTGATTATTTATTTCAGTTTTTAGGGTTCCGTACACCTTCGGTGTTCGGCGGAACCCTATTGGTGAGACTCATGTGTCCGTAGTACTATTTCGTGTCCCCCCCCCCTAGCGCTCGCAGTTTTAAAGCTGAAGAGCTGAAATTTGGTACAGATATGTATTTCCACACGTAGATTACAGGAAAAATATAGCGAATGTCATTGGAGGTGATGGTCATAGCGTTGTCAAGGAATTTGTACGATTTTTGGCCAAAAATGCACAAAAATGGAGCGTTCCCCCCCCCTTAACTTCTAAACTATTTAACATGGAGAGCTGAAATTTGGCATACTGGTGTATTTTTACGCGAATATTACAGGAAAAATACAGAGAACGTGATATGTATTAATGGCCATAGCGTTGTCAAGGAAAAACTAAAAATTTTTTGAAAAAACGTTATTTTCCTCTAAGTTTTATATTATTTAACCTAGATAGCTGAAAATTGGTATACTATTGTATTTTTACTGTCTGGTTACAGAAAACATAGTTAATGTTTTTGAAAAATAAAAAAAAAAATTTTTTTTATTTTTTTTTAAATTTTTGAAAAAAAAAGGTTTTTTTTCTAAACTCCAAATTATTTGACCAAAAATGCTAAATTTTGTTATACTAATACATTTTTACACTAACAGCACAAAACATAGGTATAATTAAAAAAAAATTAAAAAATTATTTTTTTTTAAATTCTTTTTATAAATATTGCATTATTTGATGTGCAATGGTAAAATTTGAATAAAAAAGAAAGCCTAAAAAATAAAACGTAGTATAACAATTAATATTGGTGTACGGAACCCGCCATCTCAGTGTGAGTGCAACTCGCACTTGCCCAATTTTTTACATTTTAACAGAGTTTGAAATTAATTTGTAATTTAAATAAAATATATATATGTATATTAATTAGCCATTTAATCTCGTCACGATGTGCGACGTTCGAGCGACTGAAAACTAAAATTGTGCGTTGAAATCTAATTTTCCCCCATATAATATTATAACAATTGAGCGCGCAAACCTGTTTGGAATAAATTATCATTCTCCACGAACTCGACAGAGGAAAAGTTCCCGTGGTGGAAATCAAATTGTTTATCACGTGTACTGGGAATCGATAAATTATGTGACGCTCCGCGAGAAAAAAGTATCTAAAAATTATAGGTTATGTTAAGTGATACTTTTATATTTTATTTTAATGATTTTAATTATTTTAATAAATATCTTTTAATTAGGTAAAATCAAATATAGTTTTTTAAAAATATTTTTGATGTAATAAGAACCTAAATATCAATAGTTTGCAATCAAATTTGATCCTCTTTGAGGTTATTTTCACTCACTGGCCGTTTTCGACGATCACCCGGTGTTAACACCGAGTTAATAAATGTCCAATCATCAATAATATTTATCAACATTCTTTTGGATCTATCCAATCAGGATTAACTCGGTGTTAACACCGAGTGAACGTCGAAAACTGCCAAAATAAAAACATAACCTAAAATTTTTTGAAGCTACCTTTTCGAATTTCCTTTTTTCAAATTATTTAGCATTTTTCGTTTGATAAAACTCAAAAATAATCAGGCAGTAATTTTTTCCCAATTGTGTTTTTATGCTTTTTTATCGTTTTCTCGAAAGAAAAGAAAATTTTTTTCTTTGGAAAAAATTGACGATGAAGTAAAATTCCTTATTCTCGTGATTGAAAATATTCGAAATTGTGAGATTGTTAAATACATTATTATTAAACTCGGTCGTTAAAAGATCGCTTTTTCTCTCTCTCTCTATAGCATATATATATAAAGAGGGAGAGGATGTTCTCTCCATGCTCTGAATACTTGGCGTGTTCCTTCTGTTGGAAGTATAGCAAGAATATTCAAAGAACATTAAAGTCGAAGAGTAATAAAGCTAAAGCACTGAGTCGGGAACGGTCAGTTCATTTCTCGTAGCTCTGACATTGCGCATCGCCAAAGATTTCAGCGTCCTTGTGATTCTTCGAGCGGAAAACGCGACCCCGCAATAATTTCCCACCGCAGAAGATGACCCGCCCGCGAGGAGGAGGAAACGAAATCCTCAATGGAAATAAGAGCAGGACACGTTTCCTCATCGCCAAGTAAGCAAATTTTCCCGCTAGAGAGGTCCACTTTGAAATCGACAAAAAAAAAAAAACTGAATTACCTTCGACAAAATGAAAATTTTTTTTAGAAACATTTTGAACGTTTTTCAATATTATGGATTTTTTTGTTTTTAAACTAGATTCCTGTGAGATGAGGGGTGCAATTCTCTGGCTAGCAATATTGCTGGTTTCAGTTTTTCAATTGAATGCAATACCAAGTGGAATTTCATCGTCAAAATTTTCAATCAACATTGACGACTGTGAGGAGAGAAGAAGCAAACCTAACATCATAATTATCCTTGCTGACGATTTGGTAATTTTGAATTTTACTAATATTATTACTAAATTTTTGACAATAATATAAGAGTGTTTTTTATTACAATAATTAATTATTACAATTATATATGTATATTATAAATTTCTATAACGGAAACGAGAGGAATGTAAACAAAATATGATAAGCAATTTCTGTATCTATTTTCTATAGGGATGGAACGATGTGGGCTTTCATGGTTCGAATCAAATATCAACACCAAATATCGATGCTCTTGCGTACAATGGCATAATTTTGAATAACCATTACGTGGCGCCATTATGCACGCCTAGTCGAGCTTCCCTTTTAACTGGAAAATATCCCATTCACATGGGACTGCAACATCTTGTTCTCTTCGAGCCAGAACCAAGAGGACTTCCTCTCAGTGAAAAACTACTGCCACAGGTAAAAAAGATGAAGAAGAAAAAAAACGGAAAAAGTAGAATCTATAATAGAAAAAAGTATTACAATATTTTTTTCCTCGCAGTATTTACAAGAAGTTGGATACAAGACACACGCAATTGGAAAATGGCACCTTGGCTATTATCACCAGGATTATACTCCAACGTTTCGTGGATTTGACACTCATTTTGGCTACTGGAATGGTTTTCAGGATTACTATTCCCATATTGTCGAGTCAACAGTAAGTTAAGTCAAATTAACAAAAATTATTATTAGTATACAAAAATTATACCGCAGAAATATTTATCCACAAGATAAATTTTGTCTATACCTTATAAAGTGGAGGAAGGAATTTCAGCTTTTCTGCATTTTTTTCCCCCTCTGCAAATAGAAAGAGCGATATCGAGGATTTGACATGAGGCGAAATATGAGCGTCGCTTGGGACACGGCTGGAAAATATTCCACGGATTTATTCACCGAAGAAGCGATTCGTCTAATTGATCGACACGACCAGCGAGAACCTATGTTTCTCTACATGGCACATTTGGCCCCACACACTGGAAATCAGGATAATCCATTTCAAGCGCCCGATGAAGAAATCGCCAAATTCTCCTACATTCAAGATCCCGAGAGACGAATATACGCAGGTTTTAAAAAAAATTAATTTTAATCTCCATTTTTCCTTCCTTCTAAATTGTCACAGAAGTAAATTTTTCCTGCTTCTTTCTAATTTCCAAATTCGATAAATCTTCCATAATTATTTTTCCTGGTTAATATTTTTTAATGCGGTATCTCTCACGTACCTTTAAATTCAATCCTTGCGATTAAATCTTCCACTTCTTTAATGAGACTCCTTTAATTATTCATCAATTTTTCTCGACAGCAATCCAAAGTTGATTTGGCGCCTCTCGACGTTCACCTGAAATAAAAAAGAAAAAAATTAATCTATGTCTAATTAACTAATTATATTTTATTTATTTTTGTTATAAAAATGGAAAAATTCGAGCGATGACAATTTTTCGTCATAATATAATAATTTTTCTTATTTGTCAATAATTCAAAAAAAAATTATTTTAGCAATGGTGTCAAAATGACATTTTTCTTATTTGTCAATAATTCAAAAAAATTATTTTAGCAATGGTGTCAAAATTGGATCAAAGCGTTGGTGAAGTTATCGCGGCTTTGAGACGACGTGAAATGCTCGACAACAGTATCATTGTTTTCTTATCGGACAATGGAGCCCCGACAATGGGAATTCATAGCAATCGAGGCAGTAATTATCCTCTACGTGGGGTGAGTAACCAACATTCGTTAACCAAAATGAAAAAAATGGGGATAATTTGAAGAAATTTCAAAGAATATACATCTAATTTCAAATAGAGAATTATTACTAAAAATTATTATTAATTATCAATTAATAATTAATTATTATCAATTAATATTTAATAATTATCAATTAATAATTAATTATTATCAATTAATATTTATTAATTATAAACTATCAATTAATAATTAATTATTATCAATTAATATTTATTAATTATCTATTAATAACAATTAATTATCAATTAATAACTATTAATTATCAATTAATAACTATCAAGTATCAATTAATAATTATTAATTATGAATTATTAATTAGATAAAAGAGACGCCTTGGGAAGGAGCAGTTCGTGGCGTTGCAGCACTTTGGAGTCCCCTGATTGAAAATCCAAAACGAGTCTCGAATCATCTAATGCACGTCGCTGATTGGTTACCGACTCTATATTCAGCCGCAGGTATCAATAACGAAAAATAAAAATAACAAAAATTAAAATTAAAATTAAAATTAAAATTAAAATTAAAATTAAAATTAAAATTAAAATTAAAATTAAAATTAAAATTAAAATTAATATTAATATTAAAATCGAAATTATCAAGAAACAAAATTCTTTATAATAATATTTTAAAAACAAAAAAAAATAGGTTACGATCCAAAGAACTTGGGAACAATTGATGGTATGGATTTGTGGTCGACCCTTGTCACTGAGAAGAATAATCCACGATCGGAGATTTTAATCAACATTGACGAGATTGCAAATTACGCGGCGATTCGTCGTGGCGATTTCAAATACGTCATTGGCTCGACGAAAAATGGCGAATTATGGTACGGTGAGACAGGAAGAATGGAAGACCAAGAAATTGAAGGCTGTTTGCCAATCTACAATCCACAGGAGATTCTGATGAGTAAAGCAGGAATCGCAATTTCTGGCGCCATTACTTCTAAACAAATTCAACAAATGCGAAGCTTTCGTGAAAATAAATCAAGTGCGCCAAATTGGAAATCGAAAATTCAAATTCTCACTCCATTGGAAATTACAAAACTAAGAAGCGACGCTCAAATTACTTGCAAAGTGAAAAAAGAAGACGAGGTTCTTTTCTTTTTTTCCCCAAAAAAAAAAATATATATTTTTAAAATTATATTAAAAAAATATTTTTTAATTACTATTATTTTTAACACAGGTCACTTGTAATCCAATCGAGGCACCTTGTCTCTTCAACATCAAGGAAGATCCCTGCGAGAGAATAAATCTCGCCAATAGTCGGCCGATAATTCTCAAAACTCTGGAAGACGCTCTCTTGAAATACAAATTAACAACAATGCCCGCGAGTAATTTACAAAATGATCCCAAGGCCAATCCAATTAATTGGAACGATACCTGGACCAATTGGCAGGATGATAATCCAATCAAGAATTCCACGAAGAAAGCAGCACAAGGACAAACAATAATTATTGCCATAATTGCTGTAATATTTGGTCTTCTCATAATAGGAATGTTCCTTCTAATGGGTCTAAATTGTGCGAAAAAATCATTTCAAGAAAATAACTCATTCGTCAAGTGTGATACAATTCAAGACGATAGAAATATCACCGATCAACGTTCAATTGCCGTCGTTCAAGATGAGAGAAGAATTTCCCATTTTTCCAAAGATTTGCCAAATTTCAAGGCAATCGATTCATTTAAGGACGTGACAAAGAATATCGATTGACGCAATGACAAGGGGTTCGCGAAGAAAAATCATCGCGTTTTAACGAGAATAAAAATTTTCTATATTTCTCATAATGGTAAAAGTGAAAGACATTAAAGTTTTCTTTTTCTCGGGAAAAGGGAACGGAGAATTCACTCGTTTGAATTGAATGTTTATTTAATTGTTTGTTAAATTAATTAATTAACTGGACCGCGAACCTCATGTCGAGTTGACGATTTTCGATCGCAACAATATTTTTCTCTGAATATTGTCATCGAGTTGAAAATTCCGTCAGAAAATGATTGAAAGGAAAACGTACTTGGAAATCAAGTATTTTTTGTAAATTCCATAACATTTTCATCTAAAATCGTTTGATTCGAAATCTTGAAAATTGAATTTGATTCAAGATAAATTTTAAAATTTTTCTGTAAATTATCTAAAGGTATAAAAAAAAAAATTCAGAAAGAAATTTCCAAATCGAATTTCAAGCTTCGAGGAGAATTTGTGCAATTTGTAAATATACTTTAAGAGCACGCGTAATGAAATGTATTTTAAAATAAATGATAAACAAAAACAAACTTAGAAAATGATTTCAAAGTTACGCTACGAATTTCAATTTTGTACAATATTTATTTACTTACTTATTTATTTATTAACTTATTTATTCTCATATTTATCTTTACTCACGCAGGTAAAAAGTAATAAACCTTATCTTATCATTCAAGAAAAGCAAAATTGTTGAAGTTGTTTTAAAAAATGCAAATTATTATTTTTAGCAAGAACATATGTCGAACTTTACTCCTTTACATTCAAAATTATTTTCCTTTCCCTAAAACATAAAAAAAAATGAGTGTTCCATTAATTTACCTAATTCTAACGATTTTCATTTTTGGAAATGGAGAAGTTTATTCCTCAAATTCGAATTCATCATCGGGTAAAAAGATGGAAACAAATAAGGAAAAACGACCAAATATTATTTTAATTATAGCTGATGATTTAGTGAGTAGGAATAAAAAATTATCTAATATCTGAAAAATCAAAAAAAAAATTTCGTTTACTTTTCCTTTTCTAATAAAAAAAAAAGTAAAAACTGTTTTTGATCTTTTTCGAACTATTAGGGATGGAATGACGTAAGTTTTCACGGATCGAATCAAATACCAACGCCAAATATCGATGCACTTGGATACAATGGTGTAATTTTGAATAACCATTACGTGCAACCATTATGCACGCCTAGTCGAGCTTCTCTTTTAACTGGAAAATATCCCATTAATATGGGAATGCAACACAGTGTTCTCCTCGAACCGGAACCACGCGGACTTCCTCTCAACCAAAAACTAATTCCAGAGGTT
Source organism: Leptopilina clavipes (assembly GCA_001855655.1). Taxonomy (NCBI): domain Eukaryota; kingdom Metazoa; phylum Arthropoda; class Insecta; order Hymenoptera; family Figitidae; genus Leptopilina; species Leptopilina clavipes. Next base: position 26,617 of record JUFY01034451.1, read on the forward strand.
TTACTTATTCTTTTACTAATTAAATTCTATTTTACTTTAATTTTACAATTTACAATCTTTAATTAAGACAAGTTTTATGTAACAAATTTTCCACTTAATGGAATTTTCGATAAGGTCAGAATTTTACTTGAGACGAATTTTTAAATGCGAGAATTTCCATTTTACCGAATTTCGATATTTTCACGAATTTTTAAATGCCAGAATTTCCATTTTTATTGAATTTCGATATTTTCACGAATTTTTAAATGCGAGAATTTCTATTTTACCGAATTTCGATATTTTCACGAATTTTTAAATGCCAGAATTTCCATTTTACCGAATTTCGATATTTTCACTAATTTTTAAATTCCAGAATTTCCATTTTACCGAATTTCGATATTTTCACGAATTTTTAGATGCCAGAATTTCCATTTTATCGAATTTCGATATTTTCACGAATTTTTATTTCAACGAATTCTCAAAACGCCGAATTTGACTGAAAATCAATTTTTTCATAATCATAAAAATCGGAAATTTACTTTTGCCACAACAGTTTTTACGAGATGTCGGATACAAGACGCATGCAATTGGAAAATGGCACCTGGGATTTTATCGCAGGGAGTATACACCATGTTTTCGTGGATTTGACACTCATTTTGGCTACTGGAACGGTTTGCAAGACTATTACAGTCATTTTGTTCAATCGACAGTGAGTATTTTTTCCTTTTCTTGGCAAATTTTTAGTTTTCCTAATTTGCAGCTGAAAAAATTCCCTTTTTTCCCCTACAAGTTGGAAAATTATCGTGGATTCGACATGAGGCGAAATATGAGCGTCGCTTGGGACACGGCTGGAAAATATTCCACTGATTTATTCACCGAAGAAGCAATTCGTCTAATTGATCGACACGACCAGCGAGAACCTATGTTCCTCTACTTGGCGCATTTGGCCCCACACACTGGAAATAAAGACAATCTTTTTCAAGCGCCTGACGAAGAAATTGCCAAATTCTCCTATATTAAGGATCCTAAGCGAAGAATTTACGCAGGTTGTACAAATTTATTTTTTCAATTTCCTAATTGAACAAGAAAAATAAATTTTCAGTTAGTATTTAAACTATTTTGAAAAGAAAATTCGCATACCTTAAAATTTCTTCACTAAATCGATTCCAGATACGAAAGTAATGACGAGACTTTTTCGAATTATTTCCAGCGATGGTCTCAAAATTAGATCAAGGTGTTGGCGATGTTGTCGCTGCTTTAAAACGTCAAGGAATGCTTGATAACAGTATCATTGTATTCTTGGCTGATAATGGAGCACCAACAATGGGAATTTATGGTAACCATGGCAGTAATTATCCTCTGCGTGGTGTAAGTTTTTGTTTTCATCTCCAATAAATTACTAAACAACTTTCGGCTAGTAATTATCATCTCTCTCTTTCTAGATAAAAGCGAGTCCTTGGGACGGAGCTGTACGTGGAGCTGCTGTTATTTGGAGTCCTCTGATTAAAAATTCCCGAAGAGTTGCAAATCACTTGATGCACATTTCCGATTGGCTTCCAACTTTATATTCCGCTGCAGGTAAAAAAAAACGATTAAAATTTTAATAATCAGAAAATTTTTGATCAGAAATTTTCTAATAATTTCCAAAAATAGGTTACGATTCGAAAAATCTCGGTGAAATTGATGGCAAAAATTTGTGGTCAACCATTGTCCGTGAGGAAAAGAATCCACGAACGGAAATTCTCATCAACATTGACGAGATTTCAAATTTCTCAGCAATTCGTCGAGGTGATTTCAAATATTTAAGTGGTTCGGCAAAAAATGGAGATAACTGGTACGGCGACACCGGAAGGCCCGAGCAATTCCCAATCGAAGGCATTTCACCGAAATTTAATCCACAGGACGTTCTTCAAAGTAAAGTAGGAATTGCCATTTCTCAACTCAATTTAAGTTCAATTCAAGAAAGGGCTGAGAAAAATTTCGCCGGTAAAAGAAATCGAATTGGAAGCAAAGGGAGTCTCACTTCAGAGGAAATTCTACGTCTTCGAATTGATGCTGAGTTGATTTGCAACTTGAAGGAAAATGTAAACAATATTAAATTTACATAAACAGTAAAATATTTTTAATCGTAGTAGATTTTTGAATCAGTACAAATTAAATTAAAGTTAAAGTTAAAATTAGAATTAGATTAGAGTGAAATGGAATTTTTTTTCAACTACTTACTTGTTTCCAGATTACTTGCGATTCAATAAAAGCGCCTTGTCTCTTCAATATAAAAAAAGATCCCTGCGAGAGAATTAATCTCGCCAGTATTCATTCCGATGTTTTGAATTCACTAGAAACTTCCATTTCGTTTTATAAAAAAACAATGATGGGAGCAACAAACGTTGCGAATGATCCAAAGGCAAATCCAATCAATTGGAACGGAGTTTGGACCAATTGGAAAGATTCTTCTCCAATTGTTATGTAAATAATTTCTCACATTACGATTGTCTTCATCCTCCTCATACTTAAAAAAAAAATTTGCAATAATTAGAAAAAAATATTACAATGCCTTAAATGGCTCTTTATTTATAATAATCAACCATCATCGGAATTCTTATTCTGTACAAAATTTTGCATGACTGATAAACACAATGACTGTCACATGTTTAACTAATTTTACATGTACACATTTCTAAAAATATAATTTTTATCCGACGAGAAATCACGATCTTATGAAAGAAAGAAAAAATACACTCTCTCTCTCTCTCTTTTTTTTAATATTAAATATATTCACATATCGAACGTGATTTAACGCAGACTTTTTTTTTCTCTTTTTTCGTGAACAATACACTGCATATGAGAAAACAATATTATTCATAACGGTATATGACAAAAAAGTAGTTGATATCAAAAGAAGAAGAAAAAAAAAATGTAACCGAAATGTAAAATTTTTTTTCATCAAGGCAACTCTCATAAATACTTCACTTACTTATTATACATATTATATATATAGAATTATTTCATTTGTTGCTAAAATATATTACAATAGTTTGCACCTAAAAGTCTCTTTCATTTAAAATTCTCGTCTAGATCAATTTATTTTTTTATTAAGTCTTCTTGCTTTCCAAGACTGATTTTTCATCAGGTTATTTAGTTTTTGTTATTATTTTTTTTTATTATTGGCAGTTGCTTCCTACAAGGAATGTATTTTTCAGGACGAAGCGAGAATGACTTCGGCTTCATTCGTTTTCTTTCATCACATGTGCATCACCTTCGGTGTGCTTGAATTTAAAAAGAGAAAATTTTTTTTATTATTTTATTATTATTATTATTATTTTGTTAATTAATTAATTAATAGAAATTAGTTTTTTATATTTAATTTTTACATTAAAATTGAATTTTTAGTTCAAAATTGAATTTTTAGTTCAAAATTGAATTTAGTTCAAAATTGAATTTACTTCTAAATTGAATTTTCAGTTCAAAATTTAATTTTTACTTTTAAAATTAATTCTGAATTTTGTTTTCAATTATTAAAAAAATATTTTTTCATTTCCTTTTTATTCATTCAATGAGAATTCTTTTTAAGTTTTGAAAATTTCATTTTAAAATATAATTTTTAATTCAAAATTTTTCCTTTACTTTTTATGTTTATTTGAATTTTGTTTCTAATTTGAAAAAATAGTTTTCCATTTGATTTTTATTCATTAAATTAGAATTCTTTTTAAATTCTGAAAATTTCACTATAAAATTTAATTTTTACTTAAAAATCTAATTTTCAGTTCTAAATTTAATTTTTCCTTTTTAAATTAATTTGAATTTTGTTTTTAATTATTACAAAATATTTTTCCATTTCCTTTTTCTTCATTCAAATATTAGAATTTTTTGTTTAAAATTTTGAAAATTTCTTTATTTAAAATTTTATTTTCATTTCAAAATTTTTCCTTTAGTTTTTAAATTTATTTTGAATTTTGTCGTTAATTTGAAAAAATATTTTTCTTCTTGATTTTTATATTCATCCAATTAGAATTCATTTAAAATTTTGAAAAATTTCTTTATAAAAATTTAATTTTTAATTCAAAATTTTTTTCCTTTTCTTTTTAAATTTATTTGAATTTTATTTTTTAACATGAAAAAATATTTTTCCATATTTGATTTTTATTCATTCAATTGGAATTCTTTAAAAATTTTAAAACATGAATTTAAATTTGCCAATTATATTTTTATATCAGAGGAAACAAAATTGGAAAAAAATTTATTTTCCATAATTTTTAATAATGTTTTTAAAATTTTTTTTTTAAAATAGTTTTTAATAAAATAAATTTTTTAAAAACTTACCTTTTGCCCCATAGCCAATTCATTAAAACGCTCGACTGACTCTGAACGTCTCTCGCTGTGAATGAAAAATAAAAATAATTTTATTCCGAAGAATTCCCAAAAAAAAAAAATAAAGAGAATTAAATTCAAGATTGAATTTGCAAATTTGAGTGAATTTCGAATATTCTGGATAAATACATACAAAGTGTATAATTGGCATTGATAAGTCTGGCTGCAGCCTCAGGTGGTAAAGTACTTAAAACATCTTTATGGGCAAGCAAGGACATTTGCTGTGTGTGCCTCAATTCTCGATCGTCTCTCAATCTCACGTCCTTTGAATGTCCAACCGTGTGCAATTGCGAAAGTCTAAAGGTAAAAACTAGCTTACACAATTCGTCAGGAGCAAATAATTTAAAACAAGTAGAAAAGAAAAAATTTTCTATACAAAAATTAAACAAAAAAAAAATGTGAATCTATTTTCTACTTATTAAAAATACAATCTACAATTTACAGGAATTCAAAAACTACCAGAAAAAATTTTTTAAATATTAAATTAAAAAAAATTAAAGAAAAAAACAACTAGAAAAAAATTTAAAATATTAAATTAAAGAAAATTTAAAGAAACAAACTAGAAAAAAATTTTAAATATTAAATTAAAGAAAATTAAAGAAAAAAACTACAAGAAAAATTTTTAAATATTAAATTAAAGAAAATTAACGAGAAAAACGACTAGAAAAAATTTTTAAATATTAAAGTAAAGAAAATTAACGAGAAAAACGACTAGAAAAAATTTTTAAATATTAAAGTAAAGAAATTTTTGATTAAATTTACTTATGACAAATATAATTTTCGTTAAAAATTCTCTAAATAAGAAATACTCTAAAATACTCCAAAAATACCGTTCAAAATAAGAAGCAATTAAAAAAAAGCGAGAGAATGATAAACCTACTTCTGAGCAAGAGCTTCCTTATCCTCTCCAATGGAGGAATCAAGCGCATCTTTGGCGATTTCCACCGGACCTTCGGCTCTTGAAGGCGACGGATCCTCCACCAGTGGTAAACTTCCGGAACTCATTGACAAACTCTTACTGGGACTTCCCGATCTTCTCATCTCCTCATTCACTCGAATTGCATTAGACAATCTCAATTGCAATGTATCCCTCTCCTCTAATAATTGCATCAACTCCAATGTCAATTCCTCGCATCTCACATCTCTTTGATGAAGCATATAGAGCGCCAAATCCAATTCATTCGCCGACGAATCAAGATTCATCGTTCCCTCTGGATCTTCTGAATTTGTCACATGCCTCCTCAATGCATGTTGAATTAATTCCAATTCCTTTAATTTCTCCTCATATTGTTGCTTCAATTCACTCATCTCATGATCCCTAGTGTCGAGAATCATTTTCAAATCAGTTAATTGTCGCTCCTCTTCATTGGACAAAATTTCAAGTTCCTCAATTCTCAATTGTTTGTCGTGAATTTGTATCTTCATATTTTGTATTTCTGCATCTTTCGTTACAGTTAATTCCAAGAGTCTTCGATCCCTTTCGGCGAGATCATTACCAGCGTAGGAAATCTCGACAATTTTCTTCTGCAATTCTTTCTCATGTGAGGAATAAATTTCCTCAATTTGTCGTCGTAGATTCTCAATGTCCCTCTCTCTTAATTTCAAATCGTTCAGAAGACTCTCATTTTCCGCCTCGAGTCTCGATCTCACCTGTTAGTTTAAAAGACGGATTATTAGGATTAACTATTTTATTATTATTATTATTATTATTATTATTATTATTAATAATAAATAGTAAATTTTAACAAAAATTTAACATACCTCTTCAATTTGCGTCTCCTTTTCCCTCAGCATTCTCTCCAAATTCTCCTGCGATTCAATTTTTATTTGCTCCTTCTCGCTCATCAATTTTTCGATCATCATTTTATTATCACTACCTGATGAATCCTCCATGAGTTGCGCATCCTTCTCGGCTAGAATTTGCCTTAAATCTTGCACCTCCTGTTCCCAGGCGCGTAACGCGTCACGTAATCTTTGATTCTCCTCCTCGTCCAATGAACGTTTCCTTCGACTCATCCTGGGCGATACTTCCGTCACCTCCTGCCGTTGAATCTCGAGTTCCTGTCTCAGTGATTTAATCTCCAGTTCCTTTTCATTCACCTGTTTCTTCAAATTCTGCGAGAACGAAGCCAAGGTCGTTTCAAAATGCGCCTTCTCATTGTACAATTGATTCACCGTGTCCTGAAGTTCCTGAATCATTTGCGTGTACGTATTCAAATTAAGCGACGCCTCCAAATGCTCCACTTGCAATTTCTTCTCATTCAATTGCACCTTCAGTTGTTCAATGTCTTCATGATCATGATCATCATCACCCATTCGAAATATTGGCACTTCATCTGCCGTTTTTCGCAGATTCTCCGAATCTTTACGACCCTTTTCCGTCAAATCATCTCCAGATTTTTCCACAAACTGTCGTAATTCTTCATCCTTTTCGAAAATCTTCTGTCGATGCTCCTCCTCCTTCTCGAAAATCATTTGCCGCAATTCTTCCTCCTTCTCGACAATCTTTTGCCTCAGTTGTTCCTCATTTTCCAGAATCTTCTGCTGTAATTCCTCCTCCTTCTCGAAAATTTTCACTCGTAGTTGTTCCTCTTGTTCCAAAATTTTCATTTGCAACTGATTCACAAATTGCTCTTCTCGTTCTTGTATTTCTTGCCGTTTCGCCTCAAGTTCGATTTGCAGGACATTGTAACTCTCGGTTTTATTCTCCTGAAGGTAATTGAGTCTCTCGAGTTCTTGCTCGTCCACCTGGAGTTTGTTCATCAATTCCTGAATTTCAACACCTCTGGTCTGTACATCCTGTTCAAGTTGCTGTAAATCTTGCTGGAGATTCTGAATAATTGAGTCTTTTGCAATTAACAATTTTCTTGATTCATTCAGTTCGTGATCAGCCTGGAGAATTTTATTCTCAAGTTGTTGCAAATTTTCCTCTTGGAATTTAACAGTCGCTGTGAATTGTTGTAGATCAGTTTCAAGAATTAGGATTTTTTCGCTAAATTCCCGTTCCTTTTGGATCTTCTCGTCGAGAGAATTGATTAGTCTCTGGATTTCCATTGATCCCGATTCTGCCGATTCCTTCAGGTGGAGAATTTCTTCATTCTTTTCTGCTAGTTCCTCCTCCTTCTGGAGAAGTAATAATTGAAGTTTTTCGACCTCCTGCTGCTTGAGTTCCACTTCTTCGAGACATTTTTCTCCTTGTTTTTCCAGATTCTCGGCGTTGTTCTCCAATTCCTTTTGTAGATTTTCAATTTCCCGGCGAAGTTCCTGAAGAATTTGGTCCAATTGTTCCTTTTCGTGTCGAGTTTCTTGGAGGTCGGTGCCTAATCTCGAGAGGGAGTTTGCAGACTCCTGGCGCAAGATTTCCAATTCGGTGTCAAATTCCTCCTTTCTCTGGACAATCTCCTCTTTCAGTAGATCAGAATTTTGGCGCATCACTTGTACCTGATCGTTCGCATCCATCAAAGTTTGCTCATACTGTTTTCTAAGGGCACAATATTCCTCTTTTAGCTTCTCCAATTCTTTCTGTACCTCGGAATTGTTTTGGCAAATTTTTTCCAGTTCGGCGTTCCTTGCGGTTAGATCTTCCAATTCTTGCTGCATCGTCTTGTCGTCTTCCATTTCAGAATTGAGGGACAATTTCGCCAATTTTGCCTCAAGTGCCAAACGGTTTGTTTTCTGCTCAAAGAGAGCTGCCTGTAATTCTTGATTCTCGAGATCCAGTGCTGTTGTTTTATCCTGTAGTTGCTTGATCATCGTCTCGTCCTCTGGAACTGATGACTTCTGCAAGACTTCAAGTTTATTGGTAATTTCCCGTGTTCTTAATTCCAGGACCTGCATTTCCATGTCTTGTTTCTCCTTCATCTCGATATGTTGTTCATTAGCTGCCATTAGGACATCCAAACGATTCATTAGATTCTCCTTTTCCTTCTGGGTTGCTTTCAACTCATCCTTGGCGTCGGATAACGATTTTTCCAATGTGGCAATTTGGGAATTCATCTCATCACTGAACATTGAATCCAGATCACACATGTCGCTGGTCAATTTCCTTGATTTTAATTGCTTCTGTAAATTATCAATCTGGACCTTGTATTCCTTTAGTTTTTTGATCAACTTACCGCACTTGGCCGAAATATTGCTGTTGTCTTCCAAAATTTTCGTCTTCTCGGCCTGAAGCGCGCTTAGTTGATCCTCCAATTCATCGATTCTGATTTGCAAACGGACCTCTACGTTCGGTGTGATTGGTAGAATTTCAGTCGTGACTTCTGGATTGGAACCCCAAACTTCCTCTTCAACGTCCCAGGCAGATGGTTCAGTTTCTTTTTCCTTGTTTGGTTCCAAAGTTTGGTCCTCCATATTCTTAAGGGTGAGACTCAAATTCTCGACCTGGAGGAGTAGTTGATCTCTTTCACGTAGCGTCAGGTTGAGATCACCTTGGATCAGGAGGGTCGATTCCTTGGCGTCCTCGAGCGCTCGCTTGAGATCATTCACCTGCAACTGGAAAAGTTCATTCTCCCGTTGGATTTTGCTGGCACGTTCTTCAAGTTCAAGTACTCGGGCAGCGTCACCAGAAACCTTTAATTCATTCTCAAGTTGCAGAATCCGGAACTTGGAGGATTCAAAACAAGCCGTTAATTCCTCCTTCTCGCTCCTCATTGCCACCAGTTGGTTCAATCTCTCACTTGCCTCTTGCCTGATCAATTCGAATTCTTCCCTCCTCATCGAATCGTCAATCTCCAATTGTTGAATTTTCAATCTTTGATGTTCACATTCAATGGACAAGTCACTGCAAATTTTTTCCCTCTCAGCGAGAGTTTCTCGTAGTTTGCCTTCGGTTTGATGATCAACTCCGAATACTTTCGAGGCATCAAAGAAAGGTGCCACTTCTCTCTTAACTTTTCTACTCTCCTGGAGTTCCGTTTCAGCGGCTGTTGTTCTCTCCTGAAGCGATGTATTCAATTCCTTAAGGGCCTCGATTTTTTGCTGTAGTTCCTGATTTTCCTGCAAGGTCACATTCAACTGGAGTTTGATATCCTCATTGGCGCTCGTCAACGTATTGTACTGCATCATCAGATCATTATAAGACTCCTGGAGTGATCGATTCTGTCCAAGTGTATTGATCCTAATGTTGTCCTGCATTTGCACAAAATTAACGACCGAATTGGCGAGTTCATTGTCCAGATTCTCGATCTGTGCGTCCCGCTCCTGTAATCTTGCCTCTAGTGTATGAACCAGTGTTTGACACTGATCGCACCTCTCGCACTTGATTGTCAATGATGATGAGGATGATGATGATGGTTGATCCTCCTCTCTTGGGACAATTTCCCTTTCCTTCTTCTCAAGTTCCGTTTGTAGTCGTTCCTCTGATTTTCTCTCGATATTTTCCAAAAGAATCCTCCGCTCCTCTGATTCCTTCTCAGCGTTCTCGAGTCGTTCCATAATTTGACTGTGCTTCGAAGACAACATTCCATTCTCGGTTCTCAAACTCTGAATCACTGACAATTGCTCAACGTATTCGGCTTCCATGACCTGCATTCGAACACTCAATTCCCTAACGTTGTCCTTTGCCTCCACGAGTTCGATTTGTTGCATTTTGCATTTCTCCAGCATTGTCTCGAATGATTCCTCGCCAATTTCGTCTATTGTTCTCATTAGCGCCTCTAGTCTTCCGGTAGCTTCGGTCAATTCCTCCTTTAGTCTCTCACAACTCGTGGAAATCTCCAATTTCTCGTTCTCAACATCCAGGAGTTTATTTTCCAAAAATGCGATCTGATTCTCCATTCCTCTGAGAAGATCCTCCTTCGCCAGGAGAATTTCCTCCTTTTCGAGCAAACGATCAGTTTTCTCTTCCAGCAGTTTTTCCATTTTGACCTTCTCCACCAAAGACTCCTCGAGGATGGTTTCTTTTCTTATCAGTTCATCGGCTTGTTCTCTTAGAATTGCTTCCTTCTCGACAAGATCAGCATCCTTTTCCAAAAGAAGAGTATCCTTTTGCTGGATTTCCCGATTTATCGCTTCCTTTTCATCCTTCTCGATATTTAATTTCTCTTCCAAGTCTTTTACTCGCGTTTCCAATTCCTCACAGAGTGCGGACTTCTTCTTGAGATTTGCGACAAGTTTCTTCATTTTTTCCAATTGCTTCTGTGATTTTGCAGCCGAATCGGAAAGTTGTTGCTCGAGATCATTGATCTTTGTCTCCAATTTCTGTTGCCCTTCGTCACTAACATTTTGCCTGGCGAAATTCTGTTGTGATTTTTCTAATTCCACTTTTAAATTCTCCGTCTCTTGAACCTTGGTCTGTAAGTCTTCGATAATTTCCTCAAGTCTTCGATTCTGCATATTCGTGTCCTCGACGTGTTTTAGTTTCAATCTCTCCAATTCTTGATAAGCGTTATTCAATTCCAATTTGAGATCCTCGGCGTATTTTGCATTTGTATCCAATAAACTCTGAAGATAGTTGATTTGCTTCTCGTATTTGGATGAATCTTCCAATTTTTGATCAGCCAATTCGATTTTTGCTTCGAGATCTCTGATTTTTTGATCTCTTGCCTCAAGATTCGTTTCTAATTCATTTAAAAGTTGATCCTTGTCACGAAGTTGATTAATAATCGTTTCAAATTCTTCCGGACTTTTAGCGAGCTGAAGTTGGTTTTTCAATTCCTCGATGTGCTTCTTAGCGGAAGTGATTTCCCACTTTCGGGAAACTTTCAAATCATTGACGTCCTCGGTCAATGAAACGATCACTGTATCCTTTTGCTGGAGATCCATTTTCCTCTGCTCGAGTTCATCCTGTAGGGAATCAATCGTTATCATTTCATTCTGAAGTTGTGCGTACTTATCCGTGAGATCTTTTTCCTTTAATTTGATCTTCTCCTTCAGTGACAAGATCTCCTTTTCCTTCTCAACGAGTATTTTCCCCTCCTCTTCCAATTTCGCCTCAAAAACGCCGATCGTATTGTCTAATTCCTCTTTCAGGTTTTTCACTATTTCCTCCTTTTGCTCGACTTCTTGGCGTAATCGACAATTTTCCTCCTGAAGATCTTGTTCGATTTTTTTCCACTCTTCATCCTTATCGACCAACTTAAGTTTTATTTCTTCCACTTCATTCTCCAATTGGGATTTTTTCGTTTCTTTCTCCTGATTATCCAATTCCTCTAGAATCTGAATTCTCTCCAGTAAAACATCCCTCTCACGAGTGAGAATTTCCAATTCGGTTTTTTCGGTAGTTTTCTCCTTGAGTTTTTCAATTTCCATTAAAAGTTCATTTCGTTCTTGTTCCAATTTTTCGATAATTTCATCATTTGCACTCTCAGTGAATTTCTCCTCCAATTTCGTGAGTTTTATGACAAGATTATTATTTTCGCGGATCAACATTTCCATTTTAATGGCACTGTCACTATGTTCGGGAATTTTTTCAAATGATTCAGTCGATCCAGTGTCGGACGATCCTTTCTCCTCGATTTTACTCAATTTAATCACTAGATCATTATTCTCGCGTGTTAGTGCATCAATTCGTTTCAATAATTCGCTTTTATCATGATCGTTGATTGTTTCAAATGATTCGGTTGATTCAACATTTGAATCGGTTTTCTCCTCGAGTGTTGATAATTTTTTTAATAATTCATTATTTTTTTGTGAAATTTCCTCAATTTTCTTGAGCAATTCACTGCGATCAGTTTCTTGTAATGTTTCGAATGATTCCGTTGATCCAGAATCAGATGTTCCTTTTGTGATTTTTTGTTGTAATTCCTCATTTTCTTTGGTGAGTGTTTCAATTTTTAGTGTTAATTCAGCAATAATATCCAATTGTTTGGGATCATTTTGCATTTTATTATGAGCCTCGAGTTGTTCTTCTAAATCGACAATTTTCATTTCGGCTGTGACTCTCGAATTTTCCGATTCTGCATTTTCTTCCTCCAAGGCGGACACCTCTTGCTTCACTGCATGAATTTCTGGAATAATTAAAAAAAAAAAAAAAGAAAAAGGAAAAATATAATTACAATGAAATATCGTACAAAAAAAATCGAAATTACGAAAATTAAAACTACTTTTTTTTTTAACATTAGAAGTCGACTCAAATTTTAATTAAAATTATGCATACCTTGCATAAGATCTAGCTTCTGATTTTCTAAAGCAGCAATCGCGTCGATGTGACCTTGAATTTCTTTCGCTTGAGCATTGACCTTACCTTCGAGGTCAGAAATTTGCTCTTTCCAATCTCCTGCGGATGCTGTAGAAATCGCATAATTTCCGAATATCGTTGATTTGCATTTTTTTCATAACTTAAAATTTTTTTTACTTGAGTCTAATTTTTTTTTAATATTTCAAAATTAAATTCACCAAAAACAAAAAAAGCTAACTTCTCGGACAATCGACAACATCCCAATAAAAGCAAAGCAACGCTTATTTATTTTCGTAAAAGCAAATTTTTACCCGTTTTTATTATTATTAAAATTATTACTGCTATTTTTTGTTACTGTTTCAATTATTTTAATTATTATTATTATTATTATTATTATTACTATTATTATTATTAATCTAATAATTATTCTCAATCAAAAAGCAAATTAAATACACAAAATATCAAATCTATTTTTGGTTAATTTCTCTAATTAATTAATAAACATCTAGCGTTCAAATTTCAAAGAAATTATTATTTCTTTTTCTCTTTTTCAATTAAAAAAAAATATAATAATAAAATTCCATGCAAAATAAAATTCCATCAAAAACTACAAACTATGAAATCCTATCACTAAAAATCAGAGAGTTGAGCAAACTTTGACAAGTAAGAAAGTAGGTACCATGTTATGCCTAGGTAATAAACAAAACAAAAATTTTACAAAATGATAAAATTCGATTAGTTAAATCTAAACAAATAAAAAAAAAATTCTTTTTAAATAAACATTTTTTAAAAATAAAAAAATCGAACGCTATCACATCGTGGGAAAAGGGATCCATCACCAAATTATTATTTTTTTTTTAAATATATAAACTCTGAAAAATGCTTTAAAAATCCGTTCCTGTTAATTATTCTACGCGTGAAATTGATACGCATTTGAATATAATACCGAAAATTTCATTTTTTTTGTCTTAAAATTCAATTAAGAAAAAATATAACCCAGAGAAATTATTAACAATATAATTTTATTATTAAAATTCTTGTAAAATATTTCAATTAAATGAATATTTTGACATTCGAATTTTGGAGAACATTCAAATGCGTCTTGTGAAAATTTTTGTCTTTAGGTGCAAAATTATTACACAACTCAATCGAACAAATATTTACAGTCTAGTAATTTTTTTTTTATCTCTTTCGAAAGAAAAATGATAATTATTTAAAAACGCTTTAAATTTTACAAGAAGCAAAGTTGTTCATTTTTTGCAAAAATGAATTTCTGTAGAAATGAGAAAAAAAAGGAAAAGTAAATAATGGGACAAAATCGAAAAGATGATAAATTAAACAAAAAATTAAATGCGAATAAGAACGGATAGGCATAGGTAAAAGACGATGGATAATGAAGGCACGTGAAAAATCCGTCCTATGGCTCCTACCTTTAAGCTCGTCAAAGTCTACCAGACTCAGCTGAAGGTTACCTTTCTCCTCCTCAAGAACTGCCACCTGGTTTCCAAGTCTCACCAATTCTGCGTTTACGTCTGATACCTAAATTATTTATTGGAAAAAAATTATTCATTTTAGTTTCTTTTTTCACTCGATATAACTAAGTGAATTAATTATTTAATTAACTATTTGAATAATTAATTTGTTGAATTGCAAAATTGTTAAAATTATTTTTAATTAAATTAATTATATTTAATTAACTATTTAAATAATTAATTTAATTAAAAACAATTTTTTTTCTTCAAAATTTGAAAATAATTTACCTTTCGGAAGCTCTCCAATTGACGCTGAAGATTTTTCACTTTGCTCTTGTGTTGCGCTTTTATTTTCATCAATCCCTTATTCATTTCCTCCATTTCTTTCGTTAATTTATTAACTTTTTCATCAGCCTTTTTACTCTCACTGGGAATTTTAGCCACGAGATCATTCTTCTCACTTTCTAAATCGTGAACAATTTTCTCTAAATCAACAACTTTATTTGAAATTTCATCATTTTTGGTCAACAATTCATTGACTTGTTTCTCCAATTCGGCCTTTGATTCCTCCTCCAATAATTGATTAGATTTCTTTAATTCCTCAATTAAATTCTCAAGTTCGGCAATACGATTATCTTTCTCGACAATCACACCATTACCATTCGACGATTGTAATGCAATTACTTTATTTTGCAATTCAACATTATTCTTTTGTAATTCATATTTCTCATCTTGTAAACGACGATTATTATCCTCGAGTTTTTCCAATTTATATTCAAAATCTTCAATATTGGGTGATCGCGAAATTCCCAGACCCGATTCTAATTTGAATATTGTTTCTTTCGCTTCGGCAAGTTTTGTTTCACGTTCCTCCAATTGTTGAAGGAGATGATCATTTTTTGTTTTTAATGACGTTTCAACGAGGATAAAATTTTCCTGCATTGATTTCATTGCTTCTTTTGTATCCGCTAAAGTGTCCATTGTCGATCGGGAAAAATCAATACTCGCCGATTCTGACATTTTTTGATTTTTCAATTGGTCCTGTAATCTGGAAAATATTTTTCAAAAATTGAAAATTTTGGAATAAAAGTAGAAAAAAAAAATAGTAATTAGTAATTAGTAAAACTTGGAAAATTCGTAAAAAAAACGAACCGATTGAGCGTTTCTTCTAATTCTAGTGTTTTATTGGATTTTTCTTCCAATTGCTCGAGAAGATTGTCGTTTTTACTTCTCAAGGAAGTCTCTAAAAGTATAAAATGTTCCTGCATGGTTCGCATCTCGTCCTTGGTGTCTTCGAGTGTATCTAATGTTGTTTTCCCTTTGAGAGAGAGATCAGCCGACATTAGTGTCACTGCTTTTGTCTTTGAATCAATAACCGAGTCCTTTTCCCTCAAATTTTCCCGAAGATCAAGAAGAGTAGCCTCTAATTCTACAATTCGATTACTAAGCTCGGCAATTTTATTGTCTTTATCTTGTTGGAAGCTCATTTGAGTTAATGGCGCCGCACCCTTGAAAAAAAAATTATTCCTTTTTTTATCTTTTTTGCAAAATGAAAATGAAATTAATTTTTTTGTTAAATTAAACACACCTGAGATAATACGACTGGCGTAATGGGCAATTGTTGTTCTCGTTCCTCAAGTTGTTGTCGGATGGCTTCAACTTTTTCCTCAACTGCACGTTTACTCTCAGTTATCTCACTTCTTCGTTGCTCGAAAATTTTCTTATCCTCAGCGAGTTTCCTTTGGAGAAGTGACGATTTTGCTTTTGGCGTTTTTGCCTGACTAATGTCGTCCACCTCATCTTCCAAAGGCTCCGAGAATGATGCTTCTGATATTGATTTTGGCGTCGATTCCCCTGAAGTATCTTCTCTATTTCTTTTCGATAATTTCGCTCTTGTTTTGAATTTCGTTAATTTCTTCGCGTATTCCTGTTGAAAAAGAAAGAAGAAAAGTCAAAAAAAAATTAAATTTTTAACGAATTAATATTTACTAGAAGTAAAAGTCAATTACTTTCAAAAATTAAATTTATAAATTCAAATTTATGAAAATAATAAATTAGAAATTAGAAATTAAAATGTAAAATAAAAAATTGATGACGAAATCGAAAAAAATAATATACCTGAATTTCCTCCTCTTTCTTCCGGAGACTTTGCTTATTGCGAAGCATAATATCCTTAAGAGATTCTGATTGACTTTTATTCTGTTCAAACGATTCCTTTGGATTATCACCAGATTCTTCGGGTGGACCGCTCTCCATTGGCCCCGGAGGTTCCTCCGAAGCACTCCACATCGCGAACTGTATCAATAAAATAAAAATTAACCACTTCATTATTAATCACAGGAAAAAATGTTTTCTTCCCCCCATAAATTAATGTCAATAAAACACATTTATTTTGCAATTTTTTGCAATCAATTTCAGTGAAAATTTACTATTATGACCAGACAAAGTCTCACCCACTGCTCTCATTTTTTTTTTTTCGCGACTAATTGGATAGGCAAACGACTAGGGTAAACTAATTATGTTAGCTAGCATTCCGTTTGTTACAGGTACAAACACAGTGACAATATATTCAACCCTTGAAAATTACGTGACTCACAAGGGTATTTTCTCATATTGTGTGTGTATCTCTCCCTCTACTTTTAACTAACTTCCTTGATTAAATAATTCAATTATCGAATTATTTTCTTATAAAATTCACATATATATTAGGAATAAATTTTCCTAAATAATTCATCAAAAAAAAAATGAAAAATAAAAAGGAAATATTTCTTTTCCTTCAAAACATTGAAAATGTCAAGGTCCATTTAAATGGATTTATTAAGTCTCAAGGTTTTATGCTTTCTAGGTCAATATACACCATTTAAGGGCTTCTAAATATTATCAAAAAATTAAATCCCAGACACTTTTTTGTGCATCACACGAAATTCTATATTTAAAAGCAGGGAAAGTCATTTTCAACATAACCTCAAAATGAAAAATTTCATTCTCGGACAAAATTGAATTGGATTCTTTTAAAAAATTGTGTAATTTCGTTGAGAGAAGATAAAAAAAAAATCCAAGAAAAAGACAAGTGAAAATACATCAGTCGAAAATGAAAATAAATATGATGATTATTTGGGGTTATGTGGCAACAATTGTTACAAGTCGTTATATGCAAGTTTTGCGCAAAATTTAAAGAATTGTTTTATTCTATAGAACGAAGATTGTGTAGAAATAAGTTAATAATGATCATAAATATTATGTACTTACGTTTATTTGTGTTTTTTTGGATGTCAAGATGTTATTAACACGTCACTAGTTGACATAGTTTTCCTCAACAAATTCACCGTTAAACACTTACTGTCGCTAATTGCGGAAATGCGATACACTTGCCAAACATGAAATTTATTCGTATTTTCATTTGTTGACAATTAATTTACAATAGGGTAGAAATTCTCTTGTGAATAATTAAAATACGCGAACATCGGGAACCATTTTTCGATTCTCACCGGAAACTGTTGGATTGAACTAGGACGCTACTGCGCATGTGGCGCGGCGCAGATGAAATTTAAAAATTCAATTTTCTTTTTCTCTATTTCAAAAAAAATGTTTACAGTATATTTTTTTGGGGGGAATGATGGAGAAAAATAGGTGAGAGATATTTTATATAGACAGTAAGTTTCTAAAATATTTTCCAATTTTGCGCCAATCAAAATTTGTTTATGGAAATAACCACTTATCAAATCACATTTTCACACACACACGTATTTTAAATCATTTTAAATTGTTTGAGCACCCCTGTTGACTATATATATATATATAGTTCAGTGCGACTGCCGACAACAAGATCAGTGATCAGTACAAATTGCACCAGAGTTTATGTGTATTATTAACAATAGACGTTTCGTTTTACAATAAGAATTTGTGATTGGCGACTCATAAAAAATATAATTGCCTTCAATTTGAGAAATATTGCACTGACGTAACTGCAAGTCACGTTAGAAGAATAATTACAGTGGCTTATTAACCTAAATTTTACTGCAGTTTGCACCCTTTGAACATGTCATCAGAAACATATAATTTTCCTATACATAGTGTTCGTCAATGAGAAATTTCGATTCAATATTTCACCAAATTAATAATTTTACATTTAAAAAAAAGTTTTTCCGTGATATAACCAACATATTTTAGTGAAAAAGTGAGATTATTTGCGTAAGAAAAAACCTAACCTATATTTGTATTGTGGAATTTTGATCTTTTGAAGGTCTTATATTAGCCGAATTTATCATTACCATATGTCAAAATTAATTGAAATGGATTTGAATGTTAATAAATTTTAATTAACATAATTGATCAATGGATGACACGTGCTTTACAATTGAACATTTCTCGCTTTTGTGTTACGTCAGCGTTCACTTGTAACTATATATATATAAATTTCTGCACGAAAATGATAAGATTAAGGAAAAAAGGCAATTAACTCCCGTCCGACAATTATAACACTTAAATGGTAAATGAAATTGAGAAATTGTGTTAATTTTTTTCTGTGATAAAAAAATTCTTTTTTCCTTTTAGAAAAAAATGTTGACCCAAAGATTGAGTAATCGACGATTTTTGGTTGATATTTTGGCATTATTATTTGGATTAGGAGCATGGATTGGAATCAATGGGATTTATGTTCAATTGCCATTATTGGTAAATAATGCACCTGAAGGATGGACACTGCCTGCATATATGGTGATGTTGGTACAAATTGCAAATTTAGGACCCATTCTTTACACCTTGTATGTCAAGTGAGTATTATTTTTTTATTCATTTTGTGTTTTAATTTTAATCCCTCTTATTTTTTTTTAACTCTTCTTAATACAGAACATAAATAATATTTCTTTTTAACGCAGGAGGAAACACGTGATTTTCTAGATCGACTTACACGTGAATGAAATATCAAATTACCTAATAATTCTCCTTTTGCCACAATAACCTTGTTTCTTATTTGCAATCTGGTAATCAAATCGAAGGAAAAAATGTGCATGAAAACTGCCAACGAAATTGATAATATGATTTTTTTTCTTGTTTAAAAAGATGGAAATTCCATGAAAATTAAATTTTAATCTCCCCTCTATTTGTTTTAGAGTTATAATAAATTAGTGTAAAGTATTGAAACTTCGGGAAAATAGAGAAATGATTATAAGAAAAGATAATTTCGCAGATATTCATCATGCATTGGAGATCAGACGATAATCTACTGTCTTTTGGGTTCGGCGGTGATATCAACCTACGCTCTTTCATCTCTCTATGACAAAACATCGGAAATCTTTGGCGAGGAGCATTCCACTTTTCTACTGGGACTGATGTTCATCACCGCCGTGGTTGGTTGTACAAGTTCAGTTCTCTTTATGCCCTACATGCGAAATTATCGTGAAATCTATCTGATATCATATCTCATAGGCGAGGGATTAAGTGGATTTATTCCCAGTATCGTTGCTCTAATTCAAGGTGTCGGTGGTAATCCAACGTGTGTCAATGTCACAAAATGGAATTCCACCCTTGAATTTGAAACACACTATCCCGAGGCACGTTTCAATACAAGGACATTTTTCCTATTTCTCGCCACCTGTTTACTATTGTGTTTTGCGGCATTTTTTGGACTCAATAAATTACGGATCGCAAAAGGTGAACGCGTGCGTCCTCTCGATTGCACGGAGAATCTACCGACAAATGACATGAATGCGCCCGTGAGTTATAAGACAAACACCCTTTGGACAATGTCACGACGTACTTATCAAAATTTGCTGATAATGATGGGACTCGTTTGTTTTCTAGGCAATGGAATGCTACCAAGCATTCAATCGTTCTCATGTCTACCATATGGGAATATTGCCTATCATTTAACAGTGACATTAGCCTCAATGGCGGGTCCACTTGCAATGTGTCTTGGTTTTGTCATTAAAAATCCACAAATCAAAAGTCTTCAAGTACTCACTGCATTGACATTATTTTTATCAATTTTCGTCTTTTTCTTGGCACTGAAATCGCCAAATCCACCATTACAAAATTCCTGGCTTGGTGAAATGATTGTTGTAATCGCTTGGGTCGCCGTTTGTGGACTTATTGGTTTCATTAAAATGGGCATTACAACGTTATTCCGTCCAGATCCGGGTAAGGGACTCTATTATACTGGAGTCGCCACTCAGGTTGGCTCTCTTGTAGGTGCATTAATTACATTTAGTCTAGTCAATTATGTTCAAGTCTTTCAAACATATTCTCCATGTTCCTCACTTGAGGGTCAGTGATTATTATTCTTTTTTTTTTGAGAATAATACCAATCACAATAACAGGAATTTAAAGAAGAAATGTTTCCACTGACTCTTTGATTCTTCCTTAAATAATTTTTAGAGAAAAAAAATATTTCCACTCATGGAAATGTCAGGGAATTTTGAAAATTTTCTGGCCACTATGACTTAATTTAGCAAATTATTTTTTTTTCCCGGTGATAATTTAGTTTATTCGCTGGTCTCGGTTTGTACGACATTCTTGATTTTTTTCTTTAAAAAAAAGTAATTGCAACTTTTTGCGCGACATTTTGATAAAATACGAC
The DNA here is from genome assembly GCA_001855655.1 of Leptopilina clavipes. Lineage (NCBI taxonomy): Eukaryota > Metazoa > Arthropoda > Insecta > Hymenoptera > Figitidae > Leptopilina > Leptopilina clavipes. The sequence continues at coordinate 47,132 of JUFY01034451.1, forward strand.
TTTTTCCAATTTTTTTCGATCTTGTTTTTTGAAATCGACTAAAACGACTTTTTTTCAAGTCTTAGTCGATCCGAGGCCTGTATTATTATAAAAAATGGCAAATACTTAAAAGAAAATACAATAGAAAATTTTTTTAATTAAAAATCGAAATTATAATAAATTTTAGAACTTGTTTTTTAAATGTAGAATTAAATATCGTGATATTTGATCAATTTAGTGAAGATTCAACAAACAAACAAAAAAGAAAATTGAAAATAAAAGCGGAAATCAGACATAACAGAATAAAATTAAAATAAAAAATAATGGATAATATTTTAATAATTAATTGTATACTTGTTAATAAGTTTACTTAATATTTACTTAAAAGACCAACTCTACATCGATGAAAATTATTTTTTTCTGCAATATGATTATTTTTTTCTTATTATTATTATTATTATTATTATTATTATTATTATTATTATTATTTTTTATTATTATTATTATTACTATTATTATTTTTATTTATTATAATTATGA
>JUFY01034452.1:3491-15471 GCA_001855655.1 Leptopilina clavipes
AGGCAACGTATAACATGGATCTGCGGACGTTTTGATTAACATCTACGACTACTTTTTCCATGGTTGAGCCTTGGCTTTTATAAATAGTTATACCTTCTGCGGCGGCCATAGGAAATTGTGTTCGTTGTACAATTAAATTAGATGATTTCCACTTTCTAATAGTGTAGGTTACTGATTCAAGTGGTGTCCACTGATTATTAATAATATAATCAGGATGACATTTATTTGATGATACGAACTTACATCTAGTAGATTTTCCTATATTTTCATTACCAAGGTCCATCCACAACCTTAATGGACGTTTTTCTTGTGTGATTTTATGTGTACCAAAATCTATGGCTTTTAAAATACCAGTCGTACCGTTAACAATACCATCAGATGTATCAATATTTACAGTTATCATAAATTTTGCTCCAATTTTAATTAAAAGTGATTTTGGCAAGCCATAGGTTTGCATTCTGGGTAAATCTTTGACAGATTTCAATGCTGTTTTCTTTGCTTGAGCATTCGGTGCTCCAGAGACTATATCAATGGCTTTTACTTTTGATCCATCTGTATTCATTAGAGATAAAATTCTATTATTAAAATCGTCTACTTCTTTGTTACTTGCGAATAAATGAATTGCACCTTCTGCTTTGGGAGGTAAATTATTCATCATGTAACAACGAGATTGTAATAAATCAATGTCAGCGGAGGACATCATTCCTGAAGCCATATTATTTAACGCATTAGCAAAAGTAAAATCATCTTTTTGACGCATAATTTGTTTCAGGTAACTGTTGAAAATCTCCTACTACGATTAGTGATATACCTGCAAAAGGTTCATTAGTGTGGAATATTTGTTGTAATCTTCTATTTATTTGATAAAATGTTTTGCTTCCTAGCATAGATATTTCGTCTAAAATAATTAGTTTCACGGATTTTAATTTACAGGCAAGTGTATTAGATACAGAAGGTGACAATTCAGGCATGGTATATCCACATTGTGATATAGGAAGACCAAATGCGCTATGAACTGTTTGTCCACCGATTCCAAAGGCAGCTTTGCCTGTATATGCCGATAAAATTATTTTAAGTTCATCAGGATCTGAACCAGGTATCCGGTTAAAATGATACACCATAAGATATTGAAAAAGTGTTTTAATTAATAAACTTTTACCAACACCAGCACCACCGTTTACAAACAAATTTAGAGGTGATGAATTTTCAGTTTTATTAAAAACGTAATTGCCAACGTGTAAAATAAAATCTCTTTGATCTGAATTAAGCATACGAGTTAAAGGAAGAACATGGTCTTGATTCATTACAGAAGGTTGAGCAACAGCAATTCTTGCCTCTTTTTCGTTAAGATCAGGTAAAATATCAGTAAATTGTAATTCACATTTGTCATCATTCTCCTGTTTGTACTCAAATCCATCTAAAGGATGATTGTTACTATTGATCTCTTCTTCTTTCTCTGCTTCTTCGGCAGACTGTTTCGCTGAAGCATCTCTAACTGCATTTAAAAGCAATTCGAAATCTTCAGCGTCTCCTAATTTGTTGAATTTTTTACTTTCTTGTTTTATATTTTCTGTAAAATTTTCAAAACGATCTTTAATATCAATTGTTGGATCGAGGAGCTCTACATTCTCATTGCGCCATGGAACGTATAACATTAACTGCTCTTTATAAAAATTTTGAGGATCTACTTCTTTGTTAAACCGACAAAACCAAATAACTCTAGGATTTTTACGAGAACGTATATATCCGTTGTTATTTAAAAGCTTAATATAGTAACTACTTACTGTATCATTCTCAGCATTGTTAGAATTTTCTTCTTCATCATTTTCTTTATTATGCTTTTCTAAATTAGTTAAGTTTTTATGTTTAATGTCTTTTGAATACATATAATATGCAGCGAAATGAGCTAGACTCATTACATTAAATGTATCGTCTGTCGGACGATTGACGTAATGATCTAGTAAATTTTTTTGAAATATATCTTCTGAAAGAGGTTCTAATTTTTCTAAATCATTTCGACTTTTTAGAATATGTACTCGGTTCGTAGGTACAGAAGTATTAATAAATATTTCTTGTTCACTGCTTCGTGACATTGGTATGCTAGCAAGACAATATATAGCTTCTTGAGCAGATATTTCTGATGAGTTAAGGAATGCATTGGAGACAGCCCGCAATGCCTCTTTTATTCCTGTATTGCCTTGTTTAGCTTCTTCAACAGCGGATCTTAATAAATTTGACATACCTCGATCTGCTTTGTTAATATAATCGACTATATATATTGAACAAGCAAAGGGATCTAAAATGAACTGTATGTCCATGTTTGCTTGCTGTAATGTTAAAATTTTTTTAGAATATGGATTTAAATATAGATCAATTGGAGAACGTTTGAGTAATATTTTTGGACGTTTCAATGTAGCCCGTACAGATAGTATATAATCGTCCAACTCCAATTTTGTATAAGCCAAATATTCTTCAAAAGTATTTACATATTCTTCAAAAGTATTTATATTAGAAGGAATCTCCTCAAGTTGTTTTACAATTGTTTTTCCTAATTTTCTATATTTCTCTATATTATCATTTTCTTTATCGAGTTCTAATAATAATCGTGTTCTATCCATTGGGAAGAAAGGAATACCAAATCTACAGTTTTTATTCAACTTTCTACGACATGTGTGTGTATGTTTGTGTTGCTGCAGCTGAGCAAGCGTATTAGAAATTTCATTACTACTACATGATATAATTTGATCAACAAATGAAGTTACTGAATTTATGGAATTTATATCTCCTGGTTTAAAGATTGGTGCATCTTTTAACCATAACATTACATGTGCATGTGGAGAACCTCTGTGTTGAAATTCTATTCTATAATAGAAGTGTTCAACTTTATACATTCCGAAAGGCCCTACAGGACTATTCCACGTTTTCATTAATTCTTTAAGACGGCATTCGAAAAACATAACACAAATAAAAGGATCTGATTGTATTAAGTGTAATTTTGTTTGTAAGATTGATCGCTTGCTTTGTCTTCAGTAATGTCTATACCATCAACAGTTTTTTTTAATTGCTTTATTAGTTGAGGCCATTGGGTTTCTGCTGCTGACACTGTTATAAACAAAGTTGGGACACCAAATTGTCTAACCATACCTAAGACTTTCTTTTTTTCTGCTTCCCAATGAGCAGGAGAGTTTCTAATTCCTTTCAAAATCTTATAACCGCCCAGTTATCACATAAGTTTGCGGCAAGCTTGCACTGCAAGCCTATTGCAAGGTTGCCGCAAGTATCATAATGGCCGCAATTTTGCAACCTTGCGTGGCAAGGTTGCCGCAATATTGAATCGTAAGTTTGTCGCAAACTTGTATTAAAAAGTTGCCGCAAAATTTAAACGTAACTTTGTTGCAAGCTTGTATTGAAAGATTGCCTAAGGTCAAATCGTAAGGTTGACGCAAAATTAAAATGCAAGCTTTTCGGAAAGATTTAATGTAATCATACCAAAACTTTAAATTAAGACATTTAAATGTATTTAGATTAAAAATTTATCAAAAAATTAATATTATTATAACTAAAGACTTATAAATGAGTAGATGTTTTATTCAAAATTGCAAAAAAAACATCTTTATTTTAACCGATTTCAATATACAGTTTTTTATTATAAAACTTACACAATGTAAAGTATTAGATTAATTTTTAAAATTTAACATTAAATTATTTTTAACATTTTCTCTATCAACGAAGATAAATTTTATTTTAATTTCACTTATTTTTTCTTAAAACTTTTCCTAAATAGACATTTTTCAATAAACATATTTAAAGTTAATTCTTGAAAAATAATTTAGATAAAAAAAATTCAAGTTTGAAATAGTCTTGATATTTTCAGTTGTTCTTAAAACAATTTCAAATTTCTTTTTTCATAGGAAATTGTAAATCAGAGTCTCCCAAAAAATAAATTTTATATTAATGAAAAACGTTTATAAACGCTAATACGAATGTAGCAAAGGCAGTAATATTATTCCCTTATTACTAGAAACTCTCCACACTTTGCACAATAAATTTTTAATCGATGTTGAAAATTGAGCTTTACTACTCGGTCTTCCAATGCTAATTTTAATAAGCCTAGAATTTGGCTTCTCATATAAGCTATCAAATGGTGAAATCTTCTTTACAATTAATCTGGTGTCGTCATTAGTAAATTGTACTATATTTGTAACTGTGGCGAAGGTTCCATCATTTAAAAAGACACAACAATTTTTTTCTGTCGTGCAGTTAATAGTTAACGCTTTATGCTTTAAAACTTTGAACTGTTTAAGTAAGGTTTTTGCTGTCAGTAGTTAATGGTCCATTATTATGTTCCTGTTCTAAAATACAATCTTTCTTGACCGACAATTTCTTTTGAAGTGCTTCACGTTCCGAGTACCTAAGTCTTATTTGCTGAAGAGGTTTATCACCTTTTCTTATCATTTTTTTTAATACTTGTCATATAACTCTCAAATTTATAGGCACTAAATGTGTCTAATAGACCATACTTTTTTGCATCATCACAAAGATGCAATGAATTATGAATGTTATGTGACATTTTCTGTTTACCATAAATTTCCTCTAAACCCTTGACAAAACTTATTAACAACTCTTTACAATGATCAATATTACTCAACATTTGAAGAAGTTTCCCGCTAACCAAAATTAATATGGCAGTGTGCAATAAAATAAAATTGTCATACATTTTGTCAGAAAAAATTCCTTTTAATACAATGGGTCCTATGTATAATAAAAACGTCCTAAATTCAGTAGCTTTCTAATGTGAGTATTTCATTATAGATCTGGGTTTTCTTGCAAATTCAGAAGGTGTAGTATGCTTTAAAATAATTAATCTCTTTGTAATTTCATTAACACTTTTAGCACTTAATCTTACAGTTAAAGGCCCAGTTAACCATAAAGAAATTAACTTCTTCATGACTCCTAATAGAATTAAGTGCATATAATCCAGTGGGACCGATGTTACACAACCAAAGTTTGGAGTTCTTTTTAAAATTGTTTCTTTTTCTGAATCAAAATCGTTATATTTATTATTATTAAATGCTTCTTCAGTTTTCAATTTAAAGGGTCCAGTACCTGGAAAACAAACATTTCCTTTTCGTCTTTTATTTTTGTTTTCTTTAATCTTTTTATAAACATATTCACCAACTATTTCACATTTTGGACAACTATTGTAATCTGTGTGACCCTTCAGGTTGAAAGCAAAGGATTTTGCTGGGCATCGCATACTATAGCGTCACAAGATATTTTTACATTTTGATCTTTTAAGCCATTATTAATTAAATTTGATAGCTCTTGAACAAATTCTTGTAAAAACTCATTAGCATTAGACGGTTTTTTGTCACCGAAGAAAGCTGCAACTGGGTACACTGTTTCTCCATATAACTCAGAGCATAAAATTAACCACAGATCTTCCCCTGTTGATTTATAATTGATAATCCATCAATATTAAAGACTAATTTCAATTCCTTGACATCACTACCCCTTATTTCGTAATCGTGAAAAATAGCTTTTATAGCTCTTTCTATACTAAAATGATGGTATTCACCTCCTCCAAATTCACGTGTTTTTATATGCCTCATAGACCCCATCAAAGTACGTCCATCCCCAGGTAAAGAAAAAGGAAGAAATGGTTTAAGTAGCAATAATAATGCAGTTAATGCCATCAAAGTTATATGGAAAATTAAAGCCTATTGTTGTAAGTTCCTTTTAAAAGTATTTTCTTTATTCTTCTTGGGATTGGTCAAACTTTGTAGGAATTCATCACATTCTTGTACCATGTCATCTTCGTTTGCAGAAGCTTCATCAGTAATGTCGTCACTGTCTAATTCGAAAGATTCATTATCATCGTCAAAGGAAGATTCATTACAGCATCCATTGAAATTAATCAATTCTTCAGTTGAATCGAAGAAATGAGTAAAGTTGTCTTCAATAACGTTGTTCTCAATAACGTCATCATAGTCACTATTTTAAAAAAATTATATAAGTAAGATATTACATAAAATAAGTGGTAAAAAATTGCATAGAGTAGGGTGGGGCAAAACAGACATTATTTTACTTTTTACTCTACAAATTCGGAATTTATCATTTTTTCAAAATTTCAATTGGTCCGTTTATTGAAATTCATTTACACTCTTCATTAACTTTTCTTGTGCAATTTTTTATTAACTTGAGGCAAATTGTGAAATAAGAGGTTAAAATAGATAAAATTTAACACAAAAAAAATAAATGTCACTTTATATTGAATGATTTTTTTACTCACTTCGTGCTTGGCTTTTTTGCCCTCCATGAATATTTATATATTTAAAGGCAGTTGGTAATTATAAACAATTGTTATAATTATAATACTTTTAAAATTAAAGATTTAAAATGTAAAAAATTTCGAAGAATTACCTTTTAAATAAAAGGTTTACTGAAATATTATTTTAAAACATTAATAAATTGGTTTTAAATCATAATATTTTTGTAGTAGGCTTGAATATTAGTAAGAACTTAAGATTTAAGTTACTTCTCAAAATTGTTGACATGTATTATTTATTATACATATAAATCAATGAAATACCTTAAATCAGTTAATTTTTGCAACAAAGATCCTCCGCTTTCGGTGTTCTTATTAGTTGTAGTGTCCGTCTTCATATTTGGAAAGGTAAGTAATGTTTCCGTAATGTCTTTATTACAGTCAATATATCTATTAAATTAAAAATTAGACTTATTACAGAGTGACCATTTAATAATGTATATATAATAAACAAATCAAACAATATTAATATATTAAAAAATAATACCCTAAATCACTAGGTAGTTTCAAGGAAGGTTCTCCGCCATGTGCATCGTCGCTTCAGTTGTACTGTTTATTTCCATACTTGAAACATAACATTAAGAAAAAATTTATTTATGAATCAATGGTATGAATAAATTCAAATTTGAATAAGAAAGAAAGAGAAATAATTAAAGCGATAGTGAAAAATTAATAGTAATTAAAAATTATAATTATTTTTATATTTTAAATGAAGATTAAAAAAAGTTAAAGGGTTTATCAACTTTACATAGTTTAATGCTAATAAATATATATGAGTAAATTGTTGAAACTTAATATGGAATACCTTAAATCATTAGATTGATGCAATGAAGGGTCTCCATCAATCGCAAATCCACTTTTACTGTCTATTTTCTTACTTGAAACATAAACCAAAAGTTTCGTAAATTAAACTATTTTATTATATATTTGTATAAATCTGTTAAGTAAAAATTAAATCATAAATAAATGATACTAAAAATGATATATGATGATAAATGATGATATACAATAAAAAAAATTATTTGATCCAATTAAATGGTTTACTTGTCTATTATCCATTAAATATTTATTTTTGAACTAAATAAATTAAATACTATACTTTCTTATTATTTTTGTAAATTACTTAAAATTAATATGAATATTACTAAAATTACTATATTTAATATATTTAACACATATTTATTATTTACATAATAGATTATTATACTGTTAACAGAAAATTACCTAAAATTAAGTGAGACAAATACTTTGTATGTATATCAAATATCCATTTATTTGAGTAAAATAAATAAATTAATGGTTTCAAATAACTCATTTATTATCGTTTCAATAAGTGATTTATTTGATCCAAATATTTTTTAATTTGTTTTTATTAAATAATTTATTAACATTAAATGCATAATTTCCATTAAATAATTTAGTTTACTTGAAGATATGAAATGAATTAATTGTGCTAAATAATTTTTAATTATATCAAATATCCAATTAATTGAGTGAAATAAATAATTGAGTTAAATAAATTCATTTATTAGATTCAATTAATTATTTAATTGGCCCAATTAAGAATTATTTGACTTAGATAAATGTGATTCAAATAATTCAAGTTATTTGAAGCAAATAAATATTTTTTGGATCTAAATAAAAATTATTTGAATCAAATAATTTTTTTTCAGTGTAATCAAGCGAAAATATTAATACTCATCAATAATTGTGTGATGAATGACAAACAGAGGATAAGAAAGAAAACAGGATTAAAGGAAATCACACAAATAAATAAGCAAGACAATAAACTATCGTCACGCTTATTTTGCCTGTTACTCTCATCTACCAATTTTTTGTTACAGGAGAAATCGAAAGTGTTAAAAAGAACTTGAATTATTCATTTTTATCCAGTTTGACAATGTTTGTTATGTTTATATATGCATTTAATAATACACAATAGTTAAGAAAGTGATACAAAACTTAACATTAAAATTAAATACTGTTTTACCTTCAGATAAAACAAATTATATACAATACAAAAAAATTAATTAAAAATATTAAATTATTTTATTTTTATTAAGTATAATAAATAATTTTAAAATGTTTTATTAGTTAGTAATTAATTTGTATTGAGCAACATTTGAAATTACTCTATGTTTAGACACATACCTGCAAACATTATCCTCAGTATTGAATATTTGTCGGCAATAATCCTCCACTCTCTGTTTAACAATTCTTCGTAAATTTCTCTCAGAATATCCGTACGAAAAACTGTTCTTTCTTTCTTTTTTCTCCATGTCATTTAACTTTTTTGTAAACACTTTTTATTCTTAACTTATAACAATAATAAAGTAAAAAGTATTATTTTACAAATTCATAAGATGCACACGAACGCTTATAAAGATTCCGAAATGAGGTTTTCATATATTTTAAGCATGACATGAAGCATGCCGGCAAATATGGCTGTGTTGTATTACGAAACTTTGTTTTAGGTTATAAATTAAACAACAGAAACTAAGAATTTGAAATTGCTTAAAATCGTCAATGCGCATGAGTTACATTAAATTATTATTTATTATCTATTTATTAACACAATTTTTAAGATATAATATTTTACTATAATTCTTGAAATATTGATTTTTAAGTGATGTCTTTATAAAATAATTAAACAATTAAGCAAATTGTATAAATTTTAAAAAATATTTTGTAAGTAACGTATGCGCATTTTAAGTTTCCTTGATTAACCATAAACGAAACTATCTCTCACATGTGCTATCGAGCAACATGTGCATGGATTCTAGTTTAGTGTTATATGTACTTTGTGAAATTTAATTAAATATTCGGTCTCCTTTTGTTAGTGATTTTATATTTTAGATATATTTTTGATATATAATAATAATATTATTTGTTATATTTTACTCCTGTAAAAAATTTTTTGTACTAAATAGACAAAAAGTTGATTTTAAATTGTTCATGGTATTTGAGGTTAAAAAGAAGGAAGCGAATAAGTCAAACACTGTTGTATTTCTCGGCTACAAGTGTATCTCTTAAAATCAGGATAATTGTTCGGGAAGATTGTGCTAATTAGAATTGTTAAACATAATACTGAGTGGGGAATATTTGATCAAGATAATAAAATGGTATCATGCTATTTTCCTCACCATTTACAAAAGTCGGAAATATTTCGGTTGCTTCAAAGTTTATCAAATGTCGATTACAAGGATTGGGTGGATGATAATGGACTTCCTTTCAAAATTGTAAAATTTTGCTGTTATGCACGTAAGTTTTCCTTTTTGATCTCAAAACTATTTTTAAATAATAATAATTTATTTATTAATACTTAAAACAATGTTGTATACTAAAAATTAAATTATTGTTTTCTTTTTTGTTACAAAAAAAATTGCAAATATAATTCTGTATTAAATAGAATATTAACAAAACTACATTATGACTACATTATATTTTATTAAAATTTATAATAAGATAAAAAATAAATTCATAATCACATATTTTAATTATAACAGTGTAAATTTTTAAATTGTTTTCTACTTGGAATTTGACATTTTGTATTACTCATTTAGTATATTTTTTAATAAAATAGAAAAAATCTTACACAAAAAGAGTTTCTTTTTTCAGTGACTTTCGAAATGGATCAAAAGAAAATTGAGTTACACATAGAAATGTCAGATGTGTCAAATGACGAAATAAAAAATTATGAGAAATTAAGAAAATCAAGAAACAAGAGGAAAATGCCTGAAAAAATGGTTGAGCCTGTAAACAGGAAGAAGTCTTGTGGTAACATATATTACAATACTTAGATTATACATGATAATTTTCGAAATGTCAAATAAGTTTGTTTCAAAGTTACATAAAATAAACGTATATTCAATAGCAATAATGTTCATTGTGATTTTAATAGATTGATTGTGAACACTGTTGCGCAAGCATCAAAAAATCTAAATTATAATGAATATATTATTTTAAATATTCTTAAAATGATTAATTTTGCTTTTGCTTGACTAACCAATCTTATTTTATTAAAAGTGTTCTATAATATTAATAAGTTTGTAATTACTAATTAGAAAGTATTTTCTAAACTGAGAAAAATGTTTTTTTACAAGTTATTTATCATTTTACATTTTATAGGCGATATAAATACACGTGATCTTGCACCACATCAATCTGGGTCTTCTCAAATAGCAAAAGCCACTTCTAATGGTGTTAATGAAGGTAGTAATTGCTTATTATTATGAATATTTAGTAGTTTACAAAAGTTCTAAAGTGCATTCTCTTTAGGTGAATTAAATACAACACCACTTGAATCAGAAGGACCACAAACAGCTGAAGTTACAATCAGCTCCATCGATAACAATGAAAGTAATAATCAATTAATATTTTATAAACTACTTTTTATTTTGTTGTTATATTGTAAATTACATAAAAAGTATATATTAAAATTATTTGTGATTTTAGACACTGAAGGATGTGGTCCTGATTCAGTAGAAAGTGATTCGCTCATACGACAAACTGCAGTTTCTGTAGAACCTTCATACGATACATCTCAATTGCTATCAGAAGAGAAAATAATAAATGCATGTAAGAATAATATTTTCTTAATTTTTCTACAAAATTATATGGTTCTAACCGTCTAGAAATGCAAAAAAAATTGACGCATATACACATTTATACTGAAATTTTTTAATTTTGCAGTGAAGAAATCAACAGCAGTAATGTTAAAACATTTGCACACTGTTTCTCTAAAGGTTGATGCAAAAAAGTCTAATGATGGAATAGTGGACGTACAATCAGTTTTCAATAAAAATGATGACTTATAATCATTTCCTATATCTGATGAAGCAGAATTGAATAGGGTTGAAGATAAACTAAAATCCAGATGTTTTTTTAACAAAGTGGTAAGTCGCTGATTCTATAATTGGAGATTTCTTTTTTTATACATGTTTCTAAAAATAAATAGATTTCACTGTAAGGACTGTAATTGAACCGCCGGATCGTAGAAGGGCATATAGCCCATTTAAATTACATTGGCTATATGTCCTTCTACGATACGGCGGTTCAATTTTTTCTACATAAGTTGTGGACTTTTTAATGTTTGTTTTTGATGATTTAGGTTGCTACTATTGTTAATTTAGGTAGAAGTCGAACAACTAGCATGACAGTAACTAACATTTTAAACAACTTATTAACATTCAAAGGCGAACAATTGTTTACTTTAAAGGGAAAGGGTAAGGTTACACCGAAACCTGCATTTCAAAAATTATGAATTTATATGGGTGATTTGCAAATAACTGTCAAATTTCAAAATAAGTTATAAAAGAAAAAAAAATTTTTTTTTTCAATGTTAAACCTCATTTTTTCCACTTATTAGAACAAAATAAAGTTATATTTTGAACGATATTACTACAGCTATAATTGCAAAGAAATTAGAAAAAATTTTCGAACACTGGCTGCCACGGTACTGACCATTTTATGCATTTGAATTATATTAAACAAAATACAAATTTCTCACAACAAAATTTTGTTTGAACTATCTATGCCAACTTAATATTCTAAAATTTGCTTTATTGCTTTATTTATTATAAATAGTAAATATTAAATTAATATATTTAAATATTTATTTATTATATTGTAACAGACATTTGAAGGTTCATA
>JUFY01034459.1:4045-15548 GCA_001855655.1 Leptopilina clavipes
TGCAATCACATGGAGGCGTTAAGGTGAAATCACATGGAGAAGTAAAAAGTAAAACGTCAACCGGAAATTCATGAGAGAAGTGAGATAGAAGACAGGCTATCCTTTCAACTCTCATGAATTTCTGGTTGACGTTTTACTTTTTACTTCTCCATGTGATTTCACCTTAAATCGTCGCGTAAAGCGTCATTTCTAATGTACTTGTATTTTAATTGGTTTAGTGTCGAACAATTTGCAAAAATTGTCGAATCAAAATACAGGCTACATGAGAAATGACGCTTGACGCGACGCTGGTTGGTAAGGCAAAGATAGGTAGCGACCAATACTTTTGAATGCGAACTAACGAACTCTGAGAATACGAAATGCGCTATATTCATTGGTAGTATCAAGTCTATATATTTTGAGTAGTCTGAGAAATTTTTTATAATCTCTCTCGTCTAGGAATAATTTGTGCTTATCGGATTATCTCGGTGTAATATTGCTTTGCTCCTAAACCGATCTAGCCATCTTCGGATATGTGAAAAGATTCATTTCGCGATTACATTTGACGGTGCAGTGTTAACTCGAAAAGGAAGAGAATGTTTCCTTGTGCATGGAAGAAACCATCTCACAAACTCGCCGCAGTACGTGCCCGAAGCTGTAAAGTTGAAAGTGCTGTATACAAGTGATGTTTTCAATTGTCTGAGACTCCTCTAGAGGATTATAATAACGTGACTAATTGTGTTAAGAAACGCAACATAGGATTAATGCTGTGAGTTTGAATAGCGATCGGTGTTTACAATTATGATAAAAGTAGTATTTTTTGCACTCCAAGTATAGTGAAAAGTGTAATGGTGACATTGATGTTAGAAGTGGTGGAGTGTATAATAGAGTGTAGTGGCGTGAAGAAGTGGAAGTGGAAAGCGGCCGGCTGCTTGTTTGGCCGCTTTGCTCATCCCCGCTTTGTGTAATCGATTTGCGTTTCAAGCGTTTTATATAAATTTGGACGAACTTTGATTAACCGTGAGGTATGTAAAAGATCAATTTACAAGTATATAGGTGTGTTGGGTATCAAAATAATCGAGAGAATGAGATGAGCGCAACAATGATCGAAGCAAGCTTGCTTCTTGAAAGAGGAGCGAAAAATCGAGTGAAAAATATGTGACTCGATAATTATAGCGTCGCGTATGTTAAAAATGCCTACATATTTTCAGTCGAGTAAAACCCATTGACAACACATGCTGAGATATGTGGGTCATAATTTCTCAAGTGATGCCGCCTAAAATCTTTTAGCCAGCCAATGTTTTTTAATACCTAGTAATCAAAACAAAGTCTAGTATTTTTAATTACTTACATTTAAATTTGACATGGCACTTACTATTACTCAGTGTACTTTTCACGTGAAACTATTTTATTTTTTTACCTTGATTTTAGTTTCAAAATATTAAATGTTTCAAAGAAGGGCTTTTTAAATAATGGTTTTTCTTAATAGGAATCACGCCTTAAATTAAGCTAAATTTTAAAATAAAAGACAAAATTTCTTTAAATCCTTACTTTAATAAGAAAATTGGTGTCAATTGATAAATTTTGCCCCATATGTTAAAGAAAGGCAATGTGCTGATGAAAAGTTTAGTTTAGATTGATATCGTTTTTGCTTTTTATCGCAACATTTAAGATTTTGACAATTATCTTAGAATTTGTTTATTCAAAGGCAGAAAGTGCATTTAACTATGTTCAATGCTTTAATCAATGACATAGTAGCGAAATTTTCTTTATTTGGGTATAGATTTAAAAATATAGAACGCTGTAGTAGCATATGTATAATAAGAACATACTTTATCTCCCCTCCTCTTCTTCCTCGCACTCTACTTGTGAAAAAATGTTTTAATCGAAATGTATTGTATAGTTCAACTTACAAGTAGTGTAAAAAGAGTAAAATGTGCGTAGACTTTCTTCTAAAACTGTTTCTCTTTCTTGCATTGGATTGCAAGAATTTACAAAATATTTACATGTTTACAAAACATCTCTCTCTCTACAACTCGATACTCTCCTCTTACTGAATTCTTATTCAAGTTGGCATTTCAGGTTTCTTATCTAATTTGTATATATAATTTTTTAGTTATTGTAGTCTAAAATTTACTATTTTAACGGTTTCGTTAAAAAGTACCAAAGAAAGTCAGTTTGTTGTTAAAAGAAATTTCTGTTACAATTTTCATAAACTAACGACTTAAATTTTATTACAGTTTTGTAATTTTCAAACAGAAGCTACAAGTTTCTTAAAATTAACTTACATGTTATATAATATTTGTATTAAAATAGTGTAAAGTGAAGTCAATTTATTATTTTGCATTTATTTTCCAACATAACAAACAAGAACATATGGTTATAAAATATTTTTTCCAAACTCTTGATTCATGTTTGAAAATGTTAACGAAAGGACCTTAGTTTAGGGTTTAACTTTTTGAACTTATGATAATTTACTTTTGAAAAATTGGAAGTAGCATCTCGTCGGTTTAGACGGAAACCATACAATTTTTCAGTAAAGCGTCCGAATAAAACTCATAGCGTTTCCGCTGAGTGAAGTATGTTAGAATTCAAATTTAGTAAAATTGATGTTTTCTTCTTGTTTAACAATGTATTAAGTGAGTGTCTTGAGGATTCTGGTTTATACATAATTATATTGCGACATGAAAGCAATGTCATTTGAGGTTGAGGAGGGGTTTCATTATATTCACCTTGCGTTTTTGAATACAAAGATATATTAAAAACTTGTTTTTTTACTTTACAGAAAAAAAGTTTTCATTTACATATTGTTTTACTTGAAATTTTATTGGAATTCTTTTATCTAACTTTTTGAAAGTTGAAGAAAATAATGAATATTGAGTCAGTCCATTATGTTTCGACTAAAGACGCATTGATTAAAGTAGTTGAATATGTTTTCAAAGTTGGCTGAGAAATCTCTGGCGTGTGTAGAGTTAGTGGACTTTGAAAACATATTTTAATACATTTAACACTGCAAATTATTTCTGTAAATTATAAAGATTGTTTAATTGCAGAAACTTGAACCGCAATGTTCAAGTTTGAAGTAAAAAAAATGTGGGGTGAGATAAGATAAGTAGGTATTTAGTTGGCGGACAGGTATTATGAAAAATAAAAGGAATGGTTTGAATAAATAAAATTGGATGTGAGATACAAAGCTCATGAAGTATGAGCTGTGCACCCCGCTTCCTTGTCTCTAGGACGGGTTGCCAAGACCCTGATGAAAAATCGATTTCCCGTAGGGCACAAGGACGAAGGGGCAGAAGAGAGATGAAATTGGGGAAAATACGTGGAAAGAGAGATTGGTTTCTAGCTCGTTTCTGCGTAACCCCGTGCGCGCGTGTGGGTGGGGACTGGTGAATGGTTGTTTAGCTTTAGTTTAGCCACAGTAGCACAGCACAGTCAAGAAGCAAGTCAAGTCAGTCAAGTCGGCCGGTAAAGAACGTTGTCGGATGCTTTCAGAGGGAGAGGGGGCAGAACAAAGCACAGACCGATGAAATAGGGTGAGAGGAGAAGTAATTAATGTGCGACAATACCTAGCCCAGTCCCTGCCGCGGTCCTTCACCAATGCTTAGCTGCCATTGTGCGTCCGAAGCATCAGAATTTCACTCACTTGTCAATGAAAATACTAGGTTAGGACGGTACCTTCACAGTTATCATCTGTCTGAGACCAGGCGAAACCCATGAGTACTTTGCGATTGTAAGTGCTCACAAACGCTATTTTACTTTTCGTCGAAACAAACTCGAAATCTCCCGAACGAGATTAACTTACTCCGTGTCCCTGCTTTATGCATTAATTGCCTGTATTTTTTTCAAGCCGGGAAGAATGGAAGCCATGGATCTGGATGGAGATTCAGTTGTCGATCTAAGTGTCAGGTGAGATCTTGAATCTTATTTTATTTTTCCAAAAGAAAACACTTTTTACATTATTATTATTGTTTTCTGAGCAATGAGCCACACGTATACAGAAAAAATCAATTACGATGTAGTGAACTAGTCATTTACTTTGTTTACCATGTGACTTAATATTCTCTTTTTAGTATTAAATTGTTTACTGCAAAAACCCTAAAAGTTGAGGAAACTATTTATTTATTCAACAATTGGTCCTCATTTTTAGTTTAATGAAACACGTCAGCTTCATTTTTTGTTTTTCAAGATTAAAGTGCAATTTATCGTGAAAAAGTGGATATTTATGATTTTATAAGTTAATAATTACAAGTGCCAACAATGTGAAAAAGTTACTCAAAATGAAGAAACTCGAAATTTTTTTTATATGGTAATTGTCAGTTAAAGACTATTATTTAATATTTACTTTAAAAGGAGAAAATCCTTAAAACTTGATAATCATTGAATTGACCGCTTATATTTTTTTACACGTGAAATATCAATTTATTTTCATTCAGTAATTGCTTATTACGTTATAATTAGGATAGTTTTCACTTCAAAAGCACAAACGTGGCAATTCCTGATAGCTATGCTGACATAAAGTAAAATAGTCATTCTTGATTCATTTTTTCGACCTGTGTGAAAATGGCGTCCACTACTTTGTCTATAGTTTTTTCATTTGAGATGTATTTTAAACATTTATTTATAAAAACTGCAGCAGTCATTACTATCATCTACCAAACTTATCGAATGTATAGACTGGAATGTTTATTTCTCCATTTCAATTACGGGAAAAGTACGATCCACTTTGATTAGTTTTATTTTTCCAAAATAGTTCTAAATGTGACCAATTTTAAATTTAAAAGATAATATGATTTTAATTTAAAAAAAAACTTTTTAAAAAAATGTTTGAATTATTTTTTTTTAAATCTCTACATTTCAAGATACATATTATATCGTTGCCATAATTTTTTAATACTTGTAATGCGAATGTAATGGTTGCTACTTTTACTTGAAATAAATGTTTACTATTTGTGTGACAAAAGTGGAAGAAACTAAATTTAAAAAAATATTTGAATTTTGGTTGTCAAGCACATTGGACAAAAGTTATTGAGTACTAATTTAAAAATGATTGTTGGAAATTGCTTATGCAGCAGTGGTAGGAGGGACTGTCCACAAGTATCCATCATCCCTGGCGAATTCAGTTCTCCAATGAATTTAGGAATACACTACGCAGCTAGTCCTAACATTGAAAACAACACGTCTGAAACACGAAATATTCAAAATACAGCGAGAGGAATTCTCGCACCAAAATCGTGTGATGACAGAAGATCACGTCGAAATCTTAGGCCTAGAATTGAAAGGAGTTACGCCGAGAGTCCAGACGAACCAAGGCTGAATGGTTATGTTAATGGTAACGCCTCTGATAGCGAGGAAGGTTTGTAATCTCATTATTTCCTTCCTTCCACGGAAAGAGTCAAGTTTATTTATTCCATTCTCTTTTTCAGGTGAAATGCCTCCATTGCTTCCGATAAAAGAGCTTTCGTCGGATGAATTGGCAGAAAGAGAAAGAAATCTTAGGAAATTGAAAGAAGAATTGCGATCTGAGGAAATGAAATTAGTCCTTCTTAAAAAACTTCGACAGTCACAGCAGTTGAAGGAGAATATTGCATCAGTACCGAAGATTACAAGCAAAATACCACCTCCCGTAACTGTTCAACCCTCACCACATAGGTATTTCCACAAAATCAATTCTCCTCTTATTTTTAAGACTGGATCAAGTCCAAAATTCTTATTGAATAAAAAACACTTGTTTTGGCTAATGACTAATTATTCTGTTTGATGTCAGTCATAGAATTGGCAAAGCACCACCACCATTGCTAAGAGGACAGCCCGCACCGAGTAGAAGCAGCAGCTTGCATGCCCCACCGCCGGGGATGCTACTACCACCTACAGCAAGTCGAAGTATAACCTCCAGTACTGGAATGCCACCGAACATGGTAATACCTCAGCCGCCGCATCCCAGAGCAAGGCCGTCGAGTGGAGCTCCCAATGTTCCTAGTTATCACTCACCTGCCGATCGCACCGAGAGGTCTACGAAAGATCCTACTCCCGCTCCAGCTCATCAGGTGTGTTTCCTTTGCATTTTGCAGACTTGTTTCTTTCCATCTACGACAGACACAATTAGGGTGCAATTTCAAACCATGACAAAGTTACCATTATTTTTAAATTCAAGTATTGCAATCGGAGAAAATGTTGTGCATTAATTTTCTTTTATATTTAATCATAAAGCAGCTAATTGGATCTCAAGAAAGTAAACCGCCCGCGCCTCTTAACACTCATACAATTCCGGAGCAGGTACATACTTGAAATAGAAAAAGAATTTCTTTCATTTATAATAAGTTTTCATAACACGTTTTTCAAATATGGACAAGTATTTAGTATTATTTCTGTTTAAACGTCCCTTTAACTAATGTCATTCAGTTTTATTAATTTGGTATTGTACTCTTACTAGAAAGTTTAAGAGATTTTTTTGTTAATTAATTCAACTGTTTGTGACACAGGAAAGAGTTAGAGAAGATAATCAAACTCCGGCTCAGCGTCAAGCAGCTGCAAAGTTGGCGCTGAGAAAGCAGTTGGAGAAGACGCTCCTTCAGATTCCGCCTCCGAAACCTCCTCCCCCTGAAATGCACTTCGTTCCGAATCCGTCCAACACTGAATTCATTTATCTCGTTGGACTCGAACATGTTGTGGATTTCATCACCAAGGAGCCGGCAATTCCTCCGCCGCCAGAACCCTTCGAATGCACACAATGTAAGACTGATTTTACACCTGTCTGGAAGTGGGAAAAGCCACCAAATAGCAATAAGAAAGAACCCAGAGGGCAGCACGCAACTTTCCAACGACCACCAGCCGGTCGAGACCCGAGAGTCATTTGTGAACACTGTGTTACAACCAACGTGAAGAAGGCTCTCAAAGCTGAACACACCAACAGGTGAGGCATTCAAAAAAGTATTTAAGAAAGCACTGCAGTCGAATCGCTCTAACTGGTGATTGCAAATTTCAGATTGAAAACAGCCTTCGTCAAGGCATTACAACAGGAACAGGAAATAGAGCAAAGACTAGCTCAAGCGGCGTGTCCCAGTCCCGATCCACCAGTGGCAGCGCCAAAATCAATTCCAAAGGCGGCTACTCCCACAAGAAGAGTGGCTACACCACCCGCGCCACCTCCGCAAATTCCTCAAGCACCACCACCGGCGCCAACTCCTCCGGCTCCCAAGCTTCAAGAACATCCTCTGGTGAAACTGGCGGAAAGTGGAAAATTCACTCCCCATCATGCAGCCGCAGCGGCACTTCAGCAACAGCTGCTCAGGGGTACAGTATCGATTCCATTACTTTCATTTTCCCTTCACTTTCCCACAGGCGATTGTTATTTTGAAAACCGTTTTCAGAGTTGGCAAAGAACCCAGTAGGCTTGCCGCCTCACCAGCCACTTCCGGCTCACATGATGCAACCCTTCAATCCACTTCTGTATCCTTATCAGCTGGCAATGGCGCAAGCCGCCAGCGGCAAGGGACTCGTCGAGCTTCAGAGACAAGCTCAGGATCTCCAGCGACAATATTTGCTCGATATGATTCCTTCTCAAGCATCGCAAGCTCAAAGCAGTCAAGCTCCATCCAGAGCTCACCCCCACAACTGGAAGACGTAACTGGACGTGTTTGCTTCATTTTGAAAAGCGCTGTTTCAACTTAACAAAGCCGGAGAACCAAATGAAATGGAAGTATCGAGGCCTTTTTAGTTCAAATTACAAACTTCGGCTTTCGCCCTCAAGTCGTCCAATGGAGATTTTTATCAGCAAGTTAAAGAAACAGAAAATAAAGTGGAAGAAGAAGAATGAAAAAATGTCTTGGTCTGCAAAGGAGAGATTCGTTCCTTCACCTTCAAGTGAACGAAAGTTTGCATTGAAACAATAAATTTCTCCTCGGGGGAAAATTTATTATTACTTAGGAAATCGTCCAGAGAATATTTAAGTCTTTGGAAGGCGGTGCTTCGAGTTGTGATAGGCGACAGTGACCAGAGGATCCAGCAAGATTCCGAGGGTAGTGCATAATCAGGATGAGTGTGAATGAATACAATAATTTCAATTATTACGCAATATGAAATAGAAAATCTTTGTTCAGTAGGGAGTAATACGTGTGACATAATTATCCTTTTCAATCGATCAACAACTGCGATCACTGAGAGAACAATTTCCTTAAAGATTATGTCGAGTTTTATCACTGGTTTTAAAAGAACACTGTGCGATATCTGGACTCGATATATAAATATCTCACTCACTCTCTCTATCTCTCTCTAATTGCTCCAAACTCTAAGTACTTTTAAGCCAAATTTTTATTGAGAGACGCAAGATTTCTGCAAACAAATTTTCTCCATTTAAATGCCGCAAGAGTGCGACAAACTTTATTTCAACACTGGCAAGAGTTTGTGCTTTGCGCGCACACTATTCTTCGAGCTGACTAAAAACAGGTATCAGTCAATCTTTGTATAAATATTGATGATCAAGAAACGAGTTATATTTCAAAAATTGGCCAATTTTCAAATGTTCGCGTTGAACAAGAATGGAATATATTACTATATTACAAAAGTTCATTACAAATAGATGTTGTAAAGAACATTTTCAACTATCAATTTTATGCCACATTTCAGTCCAGTCTCGTGTTTATTTTTTGCATTTTTTAAAATAACTTGATTAAATTGTGGATTCTTTAATTTTTTAAACTAAAAGTCAGTCAATTTTTTTATTTAAGAGATTTAAAAGACCGTTATTGTAACAGACCAAAATTAGAAAATTAATTATTGCTTTGCTTTGTATCAAAGACGTTACCATTTTTCATGTTAAACTGAAAACGAAAAGGAGTTGCATTTAGTTTTGTATCATGTACCCGAAATGTAAGTCATATAAAAATTTGTTGTTTTGATTATGACTCATTTCAGGGCATGAGAGACGAAAATAAATTAAAAAGTTTTTAAATGGTTTTTGATTCGATAATAAACTAAAACATTTTTTTGACTCACGTTTAGGGTTCAATAAGAAACCGAACGTCTTGACTTCTCGATTAATTTCAGTTGATTCGTATCAAAGTAAAGCGCAACTTTCTTGGCGGTCTTTGTATAATTTTAACGCAATGTTTAAAAAAAATTTCAAATCTTTTGTAATGGATAATTAAACATGTTGAATATTGTTATTTTTGTACTTGGCTTTTTGTTTAAATGATTTTTTAAATGACTCGTTTCGACATTAAAAATGAAAAGTAGTGTTAGAGCATCGAATAATTTTAACGAATTTTCGATTTCTACTTGAAATCCATTTCTGATGAAGAATATAAAGAACAGGAAAATTGGCAATCATACTGAAATAAAACAGAAAAAGAATGAATTGTCTGGAACTTTTGTAATGAATTTAATAACATAATTATAATTGATTAATTATTTACTAATTTTGAAAATTGATTTAGTGTATGACATGTAAATTTTGATATTTGTATATAAAAGTATGTAGAATAAATGAGACATGTAAATGTAAATGGAATGTAGAGGGAAAGTTGCATTCGATGCTCTCGCACTTTTGTGAATGAGGAAAGAAGGAAGGAGCTTGATTATTGTACCTGTAATGACTGGTCTCTTTTTAAAAAGTGTGTACTTGATAGACAAGTAATGGCTAAATGACTAAATTTGAGACATTATTCTGCACATAAGATTTATACTTCTAGCACTCGTCCTATGCAATCCCTTCATTGGATCATTTCGATCTGCTCGTTTACTCTTTCTTCATATGTGTCCAATTCACTGAATATTACTGATAATCTTGACATTTCTCGGTATATGATATAAAACTGACGTAATCATCACTCTTTGTACTATACAATAGATTTCAATCTCGTAAGTACTCCTTATGAATAAATATACCGTATAGAACTACAAGCGCATAATAGATAAAGATCTCTTGGTTTGCATGACTAGTGTGAGTGAATTTTGATCACCTTCCTAAAAAGAACATTCAAAATCGGGAGAATGATGGAATGAAAAATAGAAAATGAATTTCAAGTCAGTGAAATTTTAATTAAGATTAAAGAAATTATTTCGAAATGGACTTTGTAAGAATAATTGTTAGAATTTTCTGTTTCATTTGTTTGTACGCTAACCAAACTGAATAAATTATTGGAGTCAGTGAATTCATGCGCTTTTTACTTTTACCTAATGAATATTTATTTGATACAGATATTTGAATCGGAAAGTGACTATGTACTAAACAGTAGTCAGTTGTTGCGTTAATTTGGCTCCAATTAATTTTTTCGCACTGGCTAGTTTACCAAATTGAGGTCGAAACGGCAAACGATTATTATTTTATTTGTAAGGAAGAATTTATTTTGTCGATGGTTTGGGTAATCAAATGAAGCAAGTTTGGCTCAATTTTAGAAATGTCTTTCTTTACCCCGTCACATCCTACTTCAAATTTCATCTTTTAAAACTGATATCCTGAAATATCCATTGTTGTCACGGTAACAAGATAACACTTTTTAAAGAATTGGAAAAAATTAAAGATTATCTGCTAAAATTACAAAAATTTTTAAAAACGCTATTTTCTACTATTTGCACTAATATAGTTTATGTGTCTACTAACCGGGAATTTTCTTACTATTTTAAAAACAAATTTTATTATACCAATTTTTTGAAACAAATTATTATTTCGTCAATTTTTGTTGATTAAATTGATTAAAAATTTTCTCTTTTAATTAAATAACATAATTTCAACACTAATCAGACTTCGGATTGTATGACTTTTTCGACTTTTTCTCAAAAAATACATCTTTTATCAACTTATTTTGATAAAATACGACTTTTTCAACTCTTTCGACATTATTTCAAAAAAATAACTTTTTAGTATAAAATGCTATTAATCTCAATTTTTATATTGCAAAAAATATGACTAATTGATTTATTTAAAAAATATTAAAAGTATATTTTTATTTAAAATTAAATTTAAAAAATCCTTTTCCTTCAACTATTCAACTTTTTTCTCGCCAAGTTATTTGTCATAAAACGCTTTTATCCTTAAAAAAAATGAAATGACTATCAATTAAAGTATAAGAAAATAAATTTAGTTTAAAAAATTTCTTTAATTTGAAACTTGATTTAAAATTTCTTAAAGGTGACTTCAAACTTTTCCATCATTTCAACTGAAAACTTGCCGAAAATTCTGAATTCGAATAATTTTCATATCTTAGACTTGTAATTAGTATATTTGCGTGCCTAGGGGAGAAACGCATACTTTTCCGACGAGGGTATCCTGAGGCAAGAAATTAATAAGCACGCACTATACTTTTCACAGCAACCCGAAAAAAAAACACATGTTACATTTAACATTATATGCTGTATTGTACCGATCTTTGAATCTATCTGGCAATAACTGTGAAACAGCATTTTTGGCTACTTCGGATAACTCTGTCGGTGTGGACTGAGACATTATAAATAATCTCACTAATACACTATTGTTAAACACAAAAAAAAATTCAAACTCAGAAAAGTAAATGCGTTCGTTATT
>JUFY01034460.1:0-29639 GCA_001855655.1 Leptopilina clavipes
TTATTAGCATAAATTTAGCTAATAAATAAATAGCTAATAAATTATTAGCACTATAATTAATAATATATTATATATTAATTAATTATAATTATACATAAGCATAAAAAATAATTTTCCTAACGGGGGAAATAATCAGTTTTATTCGAGGAATGTAAGAAATATCAAAACAGAAACAATTGAGCTGGATGAATTTTTTAATTTGCAAAAAATGGTAATTAATCGAGAGGTGTCGTGATTAATGAATACCAAGAACCATATTATGTATAAATGCGAATCCTTGATAGTTATATTCGAGTTTTTCGAAGTAAAAATTAATTCATAGGCGCGCAGTGCATATATACGCTCATTAATGGCAATTATTCGGTCCTCGCAATAAACTGCCATGGTTTCCAGCAGCTGCCCTTTGCTATTTCCGATTGCTTATGCAATTATGCATATTCATATATATATATAGTAGGTATATACTAAGTAAGTGAACGCTTATTGCTAGAGTAACGCATCGTGCGTTTTCTTGTAATAGTAATAGCGCAGCCAGCAGGTTTATTAGTCGGCTCGTGCTTCAACAGTTTAAAAAAAAAAAAAAATCCCAACGCCACTGCAAAAGCCGATCTATCCTTCCTTTTTTCTCACGTAACAGACCTCGTGTCCTGTTCACCCATTTCCGAAGGACCTTATCCAACCATGACCAAAGTTGCCTGTGTGTTGTGTACTTGCACTTATTTATGCTAACCAACTATACACTTTACTTACCTGGAAGATATAGCTTCACTGTATAATTTGAAAGATATTCCCCCGTCGTTTTAGTGTTGTTTAATTGTTAGATAATCTTTTAATAAGACGTTATTTTAATCTTCTAGTTCAATGTATATATATGGGCAAAAAAAAAATTCTTCTTTACGTTCCAAACGTCTTTATTTTCATGGATCAGTGTACAACTTTTTTTACACTGAGAAAAATTTATTGATGGTAAAAAAAATTAACAGTTAGAATTTGATGATGGTTTGAAAAATAGTTAAATATTTTGCAGTTTTATACTTAAAAGAATAATTGGCCATAGTCTATATTTACTGGAAAGTTTTTTAATTCTGAATTCTGGTTCCTTTAACACAGGAAAATGTGAAATTTGGCTAATTTTTGTTTCGACTATTCGATTCTTTTATAATGAAAATAAAAGTTAGTCAAACTCAATATTTTTACATTTTGAATTAAAAAAAGAAGAAAATAATTTAATTTATGGTTGTATTTTGATAGAAAGGTAAATATTTTTTACCTTTTTTATAGAAAGGTAACTATTTTTAAACAATTGAACGTTTCATTTAAATTAAAACTACAATTTTCTGTTAATTAGAAACATTAATTTGCTTTTTTTTGGATTATGGATTATGGATTTTTGGATTATAATTCGTTTTTTATTGAAAGAAAATAGTAATTTTTATTAAAATGCAACTTTGAATTGTTTAAAAAGTTGAAAATTAAATTCTTTACCTTTCCACCAGAACACAATTGTCTTTTTTCTTTTTTTAATTCAAAATGTAAAAATAGAGTTGGACTAACTTTTGTTCCGATTGTTTGTCAGATTCTTTCTTAATGAGAAAACCTAATCATTACAAGAATATTATTTTCAATTAAATGTTCTTGAAAAAAATGATATGGTTTTTAATAATAATTTTATTGGGATTTTAAGAATTTTTCAATAATTTAGTGGGATAAAAATAAAATAAGAATAAGTGTCTATTTATTTTTGTTTTTAATTTTGAAAAATTTTGTAAAATTTTTCGCTAAGTGTGAAAAATTTGTAGATAAAAATAGCAACACCTATTACAATTTTAATCAATGTTTGAACGAAAGGTAAATTAAAATTATTATCTAAATGTACATATATCCCTGAAATAATTTTGTGGCAGTTTATTCTGGTATTTTTTTTGGTGATTCAATGACAATTATACAGTATTTTATCGTATTACCATTAAGATAGATTGATAAGAAACTTAAAAACCTCCAAGTTTATTATTAAATAAATATACACTTTCTATCTTTGTGAATAATAAATGTTGTATAATTATGGCATAATTTAAAGTCAACAATAACCTTTATCTTTTTAAACCTATAGTAGAGGTACAAATTAGGACTGACAATTTTTCGCACTCAGGGTGAAGAACGTGATGAATTTTTCATATATTTATTTTCATAAAAGAAATTTCGTTCAAATGAAAGTATGAATTTAAATTTAAAAAATAAATTTATTTATGATTTGAAACTATTAGAACTATAATTTAAATGGTTGGGGACAAAAAAAAATATTATTTTTTACGCATATTCAAATAAAATTATTTGGATCGAAATATATAAAATATATTAAAAGAGGCTATTTTTGTGACAATATTTTCAAATATGAATCTATATAAAAAGAGCTTCATTTAAAAATTTTTTTTATTTATTAATGTAAATATTTTTTATATTCTGTCACACCATTATTATTTACATATATGGAAATTGAATTCTTTGAAAGAATCTTATCATACATGTCAAATAGGAAATAATTGTTAATATTTAACATTAGTTTACATTCGATTCGAAAAGAATAAATAAAAATTTTTTTTTTTGTGAATGTCACCGTACTTGAATATAAAAAATTCAGGTGATATGTCTCTTTTATAGATTCAGGTGAAAAATATAAGGCATATTTAGTGTATGCAAAAAGATAACAAAATAGAAAAATTTTTTAAAGACTCAACATGTTTCATGATGACTTTTATATCATAATATACGGTATAAATTGCGTATTTGTAGCAATATAATAAACATATTTCTATGCGTAGAATTTTTTCTTTTTTTCTTTCTTTTTCATCTTTTATAAAAGGATATTCCCTCAGCATTCTCTAGTAATTCGTGACAAGATTTTATATTGCGGAAACGACACCTTTCCTCATATTATACGTTTCAAGTGTGAGTGTGTGTGTGTGTTGGTTTTGTGGTTATTATACAGACGGAATAAAATATTCACTATCGGCATAAAAAGACAATATTTCCAAAGTCTCTCCTCTAAAACTTGAACATTTCTATATTCCACGCAGGAGTTTATTTCCAAATAAAAATCCGTTAAAAAAAAAAATTTATATTCAGTTTTTTTTTTTTAAGTGAAAATTTAAATATTTAGAATGTATTTCCGCGTGTATTAAATATTTACATATATATATATATACGAAAAAGGGGACCATTTTCTTAATATTTTGATTAAAATTTATCTTGTAAATGTAAATTTCCATGAAATTGCAATACTGGTTTAATAATAATTTGGTTATAAGTTTTCTTGTCGTCATTGAACCGCGACTCCGTTTCAATTACTTGATTCATTGAGCAAACAGGTCATACAGTTCTATGGTGAATTTACAATTTAGAATTTTTTATTTCTATATATTCTCACCCTGACTTTTCCTCTCGATTGAAAAATTTTCCTGGTTTAAAGCATATATAGTAGGGGGAAACATTGAATGTCAGCTTTTGCCATTTAATTCGATTTGTATAGTATGTTAGATCACATAACTTACTCAATATTTTATTGGCGTTCGACCCGTTTGGGAGAGCCGAATAATTTGTTACGAAATTCCCAGCGAAATTAGTTCTATTATCATTCGTACATTGGGATTCTTCACTTTCTCTCCTTAGACTAATTCGTGAAATTTAGAAATTTTTTCAAAGTGGTTCAAAAATATATCGTAAATTGTCTCTATAAAAATAAAATGAGATGGAAAAAAATTTATTTGATTCAAATAAGCAATTTATTGTCTATTATTAAATAAATATTTACATGAAGGAAATAATTTTTATTCAAATCATAATTTGTAAGTGAAATAATAATTTATAAAAATCAAATTAAGTTGACTAAATATTTAGTTGTAGCCAAGTGGTTCATTATTTGAATCAAATAAATTTTTTTTCCTATTGTAAATTCAGGGAGAAATTGCAAATGCCGTTTGATTTTATTTTAAGAATCTTTTGAGTGTTTATGTTTTAGCTTTAGATTATGAAAGTTGAGGTGTATTATTGCTTTTTCAAAACTTTCTCATGGTCTTGGTGTGTACCTGCTACAAAAGATCGAAATCTAATTTAAATAATGACTTTTGGGTTCTAAAATGATGACGGTCTTAGTATTCTAACGAAAATTTATTTTTGAATAAGCGCAATATTTAGCATTATATTTTTTTTGTGACTTTTTGTATAATTTCCCTTTTTGTTTAGTATATTTTTTTTCTGTCAGTTTAAGGGATAATTTTTTTTTGAACTATATATAAAAATATGTTTTTGAATTAAGTGGATTTCCACCTGTTAGTATTCGCTTGGATGAAAAGCAAAAGGAGACAGGTATAACAATGAAAGGACAAAGAAGATTCGAAGAGAAAGGAAAATTCAAAAGTCAACTGTCACTCCCTCGAAAACATGACATGAGAGATCTGACGCGTTATTCGGGATTATCCTTTTAGAGTTATGCCTCTTACCTCGTCTTTTTTTATACCTGTATACATATATATTATCTGCGTCTTCTTGTGCTCCCTGTGCCAAAATTTACGGTATGTCCCAAAGAGGAAAAATATCCCACTTTTTGCGCCTTTTGTGTTTTTTTTCATCTATATTACGTATTCTTCTGTTACACAATTGACAATGCTAATGTCTACTTGGAATTATTTTACAGCACTCTCGAAAAAATTGTTTCAAATTACTGTCTGTACAGGAAAAAAATTTTTTTAATTTTTTGATTATTTTTGATAAACTGTTCTTTCAGATCAGTTTAAAGTTTTTGGAAAATTCCATCTTTGAAATGAGTTTTTTTTTTGCTTTGGTGTTTATCACATTTTAAATAAATTGAGATATTTGAGTCTTAGGGAGAGGGAATGGAGAGATGTTTTCACACTTCTTTTGGAGTCGCACACGTACTTTTTCTAGAAATGATTTTTCGTATGTTTTGCAGATCCTAAGCAAATATTGTGTTTCTTCGCATGATTGCTGAGGGCTTTTTACTATTTTTCTTTACTTTGCCTTATTCTATTCGAAAAGAAACGCTTTACGTTTATGATCTTCACTTATTGTTGATGGCACGTTCGTGCCGACTACAAAAATAATTATCGGGTAAGGTCCCTATATTGCGCGGTGTAATAACTTCAAATTTTATTTCAGCACCCGCGGCTCACAACCGCATCTCCCTCTCTCTCTCTCGGGTTAAAAAGAAAACAAAAATAAAAAATAAAAAGAACAAGGAGAACCTCTCTACTCTCGAAAATAATATCCCCTTGTCTCCCATTCATCAACTTCAGTTTCTTTCACAACCTTCGAAATTTGTGGTGAAATTTTTTGAAAATTCACTCTCATTTTATAATTTTCGTTGGCAGTTTCTGGTTTGCAAAAAGTTATTTGTACGGAAATAAAAATTCTTCCCTTATTTTTTGCAGTTTTGGAAAAAGAAATTTTTCTGTGGAAAATTATTATTCAATTATTATTATTATTATTTTCAATTATTATTATTATTATTTTCAATTATTATTGAAAGTCTTTTTGAGTGTTTATTGTAACTTGAAAGACTTTTTGATAATGAAGTATATGTGTATTTTGTAGATAATATTGCCGGCAAAAGTTGATAAAATAATTTGTCGCGTGAAACAATGTGAGAAATTGTGAATATTCGAGGCGAGTGACAAGGGAGACTTTTAATATTAGAAACAAACATGAGCATGTGCAATAAAAAAAAACCTCAATCAGAGGAGGTTCGGACCTCGTGTGGGGCAATGATATTTTCTCTATCTGCAGTGTGTATATATATTCGCATCGTGCTAAAAAATCCATTCGGGGCCCCATGGACCACCTCTCAAGGG
Organism: Leptopilina clavipes; assembly: GCA_001855655.1. Classification (NCBI taxonomy): domain Eukaryota; kingdom Metazoa; phylum Arthropoda; class Insecta; order Hymenoptera; family Figitidae; genus Leptopilina; species Leptopilina clavipes. The sequence goes on from JUFY01034460.1 coordinate 5,865, forward strand.
CGCAAGAAACCTTTTACATTTTTACACGCCCCACGCTGAGAAACAAGTGAAAAGTTCGTTTTACACTGACACAATTCTTCAAAAAAATTTCAATTTTCAATCGAACGAATTTCTTCTTCCCCCTTTTCATTAAAATTTCCCTCAATTTTCTAACTTATTCTTGGACATAATAATTATAAAAAATAATAATTCCATATTAAAAATTACTAAACTCCGATCTATTTTCTTTTTACACTGATTCAAAATCATTTCACTTTGCTTGTGTATGAAATAATTTGTTTGGATTCTGGAAAAGAAGGGAAAAATTTACAAAATGTAGATTTGTTTCATATTTGGAAAATTTTTTTTAATTTATTCTCGGAAATTAAAAATAAGGAAATATTTTGACATATGTGTAATGAATTTGTAAATAACTTGTTATCTAAAATGATATAGGAATCTGATAGGTATTATAATACCTGTAATAGTGATAATAGTGGTGGTAATGATGATAATAATAATAGATGGTGATGATGATAATAATATGATAATAATATAATAATAAAATTAATACTAATAATAATCTGATGTAAATGAGATAAGAGTTTCTGATAAATACAAAGCACTTGACAGAGTTGTTTGCTACGCCAATGTAAGTGCAAACTATATACGAGCACCTAGCACGCCATTTCTGATACTTAAGGGCACGTGATGCGAATCACGAGAGTTAACTCTCTTACGTTATTAGACCGATCGTACGTGGTTGTGATATCCACTATTAACCCCTTGAGGCTCCGAGTCTCGATTTTGATAATAAAATTGATTTTAACGCTCCATTGGATCTTCACTTTATAAGTTAACACTCATATTCTCCAAGGGGAGAACAAGATTGATTGAGTCCAACAATTCCAAACTCATTTTCAACAATTGGTCAATGGTCATGTCTCCTTTTGTACCAATCAAGTATGTATATACATTTCGAATGGAACAAGAGGCCATCGAAATTTCTAAATGTTTCATTAATCATTCCGTTTAAGAAGAGGTTATTTAAAGACGCTTTGAATTTAAAAAAAAATTGAATGATTTATACGCGTAATGCTTTAAATAAAAAATAAATAGGAGCGTTTTAATTAGTAAGAATGAAGAGTGTCGATAAAGTAGATTTTTAGTCTTTATTTTCTGATAAAAATTAATCCTCCAATGTTCGAAAAAGTTGTTTTATAATTTTATGATTTATTTCAAAATTTTTTTCTCCGGTTTATCAATTTTCTACCAATTGAAATTTGGGATTGTGTTGTCTGAGACAGTTTTATATCACTTGGTACCACTTGGTGGCGCTGCCTCTGACCTACCGCATGGCCTTAAAGTCCAGTGAGACATCGCCTTAATTCCAAGTTTTTCATCAAAGGATGAACATTTTTAATCTAAATTTAATTCATTTAGGACAAAGTTTATTAACGTAATTTAAAATTTAAATTTTACTAAATGAAAAATACTAAAAGAAAATACTAAATAAAAAATACTAAACAAAAAATACTAAAACAAAAATACTAAATAAAAAATACTAAACAAAAAATCCTAAATAAAAAATACTAAATAAAAAATCCTAAATAAAAAATACTAAAACAAAAATACAAAAAAAATACTAAACAAAAAATACTAAATAAAAAACACTAAATAAAAAATGCTAAATAAAAAATTCTAAACAAAAAATCCTAAATAAAAAATACTAAAACAAAAATACTAAATAAAAAATACTAAACAAAAAATACTAAATAAAAAATACTAAATAAAAAATACTAAATAAAAAATTCTAAATAAAAAATACTAAATAAAAAGTACTAAATAAAAAAATATTCCACAAATAAATGAATAGAATTTAATTTGAAAATTGCTAAAATTAGTAAATTAAAAAAAAATGTAGAGTCACGACCAATTTGAATGTCGAGAGTCGAAAAATATTATGAAAAAGAAAATTGTCTCAGGCATGAAGAATCCATTCGTTGTTTGTCAGCTGATTATCGTCCTCGCAAGAGATTCTCATCTTCGTTAATGTATATATATATGTGTGTGTATGTGTTCTATTGATTCAACATTTTACAGTGTAAACTGGGCTCACTAGTTTCCAACCTTGGCGTGTCTTAAAAACACAGACGTATACTAAGACAACATCAAGGGGTATCTCTTCTCATTTGAAAGTTTTCTGAGACGAAAGATAGGGCCCTGGACCCTAAACTTTTTAAATAGTTGCAAGATAGGATCCCAGATACACTTGGTCCTAAACCAAGGTTTGTCTCAAATCTCAAACTGAACAGGTCAAAAATAATCTGGACCCTGTCAAAGGATATTGACCATTAAACCTACTTGAAATTTGAGCACCGAAAATAATGATCGACTGTTATCGAGACTTGGAGTTGGAGACCTAGAAAGAAAGAAAGAGGGAGAGAGAGAGAGAGAGAGACCTTTAGTCGACCCCTCGTTATGCCTCAATAATCTTTTTCCTTCCTTTTTTTTACTTCTTTCGACAAACTACATTTCTACTCTCGACCCCTCCTCCTCCTCACTTTGCTTTCGAGGCTCAGAAAGACTTAACATGAAAACGTGCTCGAATGATGCAAACCAGACCTCTTAACGATCCCGGGGTGTTTTGATGGTCAAACTGTGTTTTGGGCGGCCATGAATTGCCAAAGGAACGAGAAAAAAAAATATCGAAAAGAAACGTTAATAAACAGAAGAGGTGTATATATGTATTTACTTATGTTACGTGATTCGTTAATCGTGTTTTGGCTACAAATTTTTTTTCAAAACAATACGTAATTTGCGAATATTGAGGAATATAGAAGGAAAATTGTATTTTTAGTTGCACTGAGAAACTTTTTGTGTTTAAATTTAATAATGTTGCATTTCAAGAAGGGGAAATCGATGTTTTTGTGCTATTTAATCGCAGTTTTTGGCAGCAATACAAAAAAATAAGTATGGTCCTTACCAATATTTAGTATGGACCGTACTAATTTTCTGTATTATTACAGAAATTTAGTATGGTTCGTAACAAAATTTTGTATGGATCATACTAATTTTCTGTATTATTACAGAAATTAAGTATGGTTCGTACCAATATTTAGTATGGACCATACTAATTTTCTGTATTATTACAGAAAATAAGTATGGTTCGTACCAATATTTAGTTTGAACCATACTAACTTTCTGTATTATTACAGAAATTAAGTATGGTCCGAACCAATACTTAGTATGGACCATACTAATTTTCTGTAATAATACAGAAAGTATTAAATTAAGTATGGTTCATAACAAAATTTTGTATGGACCATACTAATTTTCTGTATTATTACAGAAAATAAGTATTGTTCGTACCAATATTTAGTATGAACCATACTAACTTTCTGTATTATTACAGAAATTAAGTATGGTCCATAACAATATTTAGTATGGACCATACTAATTTTCTGTAATAATACAGATGGTATTATTACAGAAATTAAGTATGGTCCATACCAATATTTAGTATGGACCATACTAATTGCAGAAAATTAGTATGGTCCATACTAAATATTGGTACGGACCATACTTATTTTCTGTATTGTTTGCCAAAAACTGCGATTAAGTAGCATAAAAACATCCATTTTCCGCTTTTGATACGCAGCATATTAAATTTTGAAACAGAAAGTCTAAAATTATGTTCTTCTATTGAATACTGCATCTATTGTCATTTCCATCTGCAAAGATTTGCCAACAATTTGCCAACGTTTTTTAGCCATTGCTGTTGTTATAATTTGTGTTTAAGCTCATTCGTTTCACACGTCAACCCTGTATAATTAAATGTGTAATAGTAATAATTTGTTGGAATATAATGGCAGCTTAATATGGCACCTTTGACCTTTGACATCTGGGCTAAATAGATACAGAAAGAACGTGTACGTGAAGCGACATTTTGCAATCACTGAATTTCTATTACCCGATTATGAAATTTGCAAATGGTGCTTGAAAACTCGACACAAGTTTCACTATTCTTTTCAGTTCAGGTATAATCGATATTACTTTGAATTTTTTTTGTCAAATTCGGATAAGGACAATTTGCAAACATTTCGTAATAGATTGGAACAGTAAGATAAAAATGATTTTCTTATTTTTTCAAGTATAAGTGGTGCGTATTCTATTGATAAAGTGACAATGGAACTGAAAAGCAATCTGAAAAGCAAGCTGCAAACTTGTTCTTGTCTTTAAAAATGAAAAAAAAAATGATTGTCTTTAAGAATTGCTTTTTTTGCTGTTTAAATATACTGACATAAAAAGCACAACATAACAGAATTATTCGATTTCTTTAGAAAGGATTCTTCCTTCTAAAGAGGAATGAATGTAAAGAAGGAACAGCATGATAAAACAATTCAGGAGAGTAGAGGGTCATGTTGTTGTGGTATGAATCGCTCTCGTCTGGTATTCCGAGAATGGTAAAACTGTTCCAAAGTGTTTCACTTCCTTCTAAATAGTATATCGATGGTCAAATATCAACTATACTTGGAGTAAATGGACCTTTTATGCTCTATGAAAATGGAAACAACGACCCTGAAAAATACATATATATAAATGATACAGGAAGGAATTTCTCTTATTATTTATCTTTAAACTTAAATCCATGATTCATAATTTTGCATTTTTAAGATTTTTATCAGTTTGGCAGTTAAGAGATAATGAAAAGGCAGGGAATATTTAAAACAAATATATGGTTAGAGAAAGGAAAAAAAGGATTCATTTCATGACAATGTCCCTTTTCGACAGTAGATAGACGACTTTTATCTTGGGTCTCTCGTGATTTGCCCTTCGCGAAGTCGACGCATTTCTTATCGAGACAACTATTGTTCTCTTGCAGGTGTCTTCAACGGTCCTATGTCTTTCAATCTCTTCTCAGAGAGACAAAGGCGCAAGACAGATGAAATTTCAAGATCATCATTCTCCTTCCCTTGAAATCAAAACAAAAAAAAACATGAACCATTTTTGTGTAATAAATTTAAAACGTCTTTATTTTCCATTTACAATAAAACACATCGTCTAAAATGAATAATTTCATTAGGAAACGAAAATCCGCGTTTATTCAGGTTTTTTCCATTTCTGTTTCCATGAACTTTATTTCGTCCCTGTGGATCATTTACCTAATGTTCCATATTCGTTCGAGACATTAACTTCCTCACAGTGGCTGTTAATAATGAAGGTAAAAATGCTTGACGATTAAAATCACATGGTGTGACGAGAGAATCTTTTATAACGATCTGAAGAGCTTTATATTTATAAAGTGCAACAAAAAGCAGTAGACATTTGCAGACAATTTTCGTTTGGTGGATGAATCAACGAGCGGGTTTCACCTTCGCAATGAAAATAACGTATATATATTTTTACGCACATGTTCTTGAATACATGAACACATTTATGTATTTATAGGGTAATGTTTCGCTTTGATAGGGACTTACGCATATTTATATTCACACATGTGCATTACGCACGTGGGCGTCATTGACGAACAAAGGAAACTTTGCGCTGCACTCTCTTTTTGGAAGGTATATATATAATGATCGTTCAGGGGCGGAAGTTATTTGCAAATTACACCTGCTCTTGAGAATCAGTGCGAGAAGGGGAAAAAAAAGAGACCCATGAAAATAGTTTCGGTCCAGTTGAAAACCATTCACCATTAAGCATTCATTTCTGATACTGACAAAATTTCACTGTTTGAGAAAAAAATTTGCAAATTGTGTTCGATTTCTTTCCCTTCCAAAGATTCTCGTTTCGGAATTACAGGAATGAATCCGATTTAGAATTTTGTTTTTTATTCCAAGACGGAAAAAAATCCGCTGTCGTGAAGAATCGAACCCAGGTCCTTGGTGTTGCGAGTCGAGTACGGCAGCCACGTAGCCATCCCACTTTCGATCTGAAAAAATTTTTTTCCCCCAATTTCTTACGGAATTTTAGTGTCTTTTTCTCCTTTTTCGGGAAGAATAAAACTATTTAGTAAAAATTGGTCCATGTGCAAAATCATCATCATCATCTGTCTCTTAAATAAATAATCCCAAAAATTGGGGGTGATTTCGTTAGATGCCTGTAAAACTGAGAAATATGAGAAATTAAAACGTGTAAGTGAATGAAATAAGGAAACAAGTTATTGCCTGTTTCTAAATAAATCTTTTCCATTCATTTCTTTTATGGTGACTTCCCGCAAGTAATAAAATCTTCAAAATTACTTCCGTCACTAGAAATTGTTGCTTGTGAAAGAGAGAAAAAAAAATACATCCAGACGAGACAGTATAACTCGAACGTGCCTCTGCGGTATATGGAATTGAAAAAAGGGACCGAGAATAAGATTGCATATAGGCAGAAAACAGAAGGTGTGCACATGTATATTTGAGTTCGAGTTTTAGTCATTCCCAGTTCCCCCTTTTATTTGTGTACAGTGTTCTAAATATACGGGGTCAAAAGGTCCCATTGATATTTTCTTTCTCAGCTGACGCGCGGTGCGTGTGTTTATACCCACAGGAAGTTTACGAATCAACTGCGAAAAATTAGAAATTCTGAAAATTATTTGTTTAATTCCTAGAAAGCCCAACATATTGCTGGGATCTAACTGGGGTGGCAAACTACCCCAAAATTGTTTTATTACTAGGACGTTTTGTATTTGTTGGAAAACAAATTTAATTTAGTGCATTTTCTTCGTTTTTTAATAAGGAAGAAAATGGCGTTTTTCAATATTTGATATAATAAATAATTTGGTTGAAAAGTTGCAAAAAGTAAAAAATATCTTGGCTTCCATTTAAAAATAAAATCGTCTTCAATTTATTTCTATATAATATTTTAATTCAATTATTTTTTAATTTAAGAATATAATATTCTTGAAATTAGAAACACTTTTCTAAATTAACAATATTTTCAAGAAAATTTATTTTTAAATTAAAAAAAAACAAATGAAAATGAAACGAATTTCAAATTTAAAAATAAATAAATAAATGAATAAATAGATTAAAGTTAATTATTTAATTAATTTATTAATATTGGAATTTCATTAATTTCGATTAAGGATTTTATTCTTTGTAACTTTTATTTTTAAAAGTGCTAAATTTTTCCATTTTTATTTTTATTTGCGTACAAATACTTTTCTTGTTAATTTTTATTTTATTTACATTTATTTTTTCCTTTTATTCTTTCTTATTAATAAATTGAATAATTAATTAATTTAAATTTATTAATTTCATTAAATTTGCATGGGAAATATTTTTACAATAGCAGTCAAGAAATATTAAATTCAGAAATAAGATATTAAGTTAAATTTGTTACAACTATTATTCAACATTGTTTAAACAAATAATTGTTATTAATTAACTTTTTCCCCATTTCACCTGGAAAGATGCAGTATTTTTCTAATTTTGCAATTCATGGAGCTAATTATAATAACCGATAAATATTAAATGTCAAATCGCTATTTTAACAATTGTTTAAACAAATAATTGTTATTTACTAACTTTTTTCCAATTGGACCTAGAAAGATGCATTTTTTTAAATTTTCAATCTATGGAGCTAATTATAAAATATAAGGAATAAAATTATTAGTTAAACAATTATTTGTTTAAACTATTGTTGAGATAATGATTTACTCTCTAAATTTAAATTTGTAAAAATTTTAACTAATTTGAATTAGCGACTCACTTTTTGCTTTCGAATTAGTTAAATTTTACTAATAAATAGTAAAGAAAAATTTTTCTACTAATTTATTAGTAAATTTTAACTAATTCAAAAGCAAAAAGTGAGTCACTAATTCAAATTAGTTAAAATTTTTACTAATTCAAATTTAGAGATTAACGTAAATTCTTTATCTTTTATTATATTTAGTTCCATGAATTGGAAAATTTTGAAAAAAACTGTATTTTTCGAGGTACCTGTGAAAAATTTAGTAAATATCAATATTAATTTGTTTAAACTTTAAACAATTGTTGAAATAATGATTTTACATTTTTTCTTTATTTATTATTATATAAAGCTCGATAAATTGCAAAATTAGGAAAAAATTTTATATTTTTTAGCTGCGTTTGAAGATTAAATCTAGAGAGAATCTTTTTCTGGGCGTAATAAAATAGTGTCTACTGAGGAAGACATCTCTAGATTGATTCAAATTGTATTTAGAATAATTTTTTTGAAAGAAATGACTTAAATGGTAGCGTATTACAACACGTGCAATAAAATATGCTTTCTATTTTTTTCGTCCAACTTTACAACAATCACTCCATCCTAATTGGCTGACTATTGTGCAGTGTAACTACTGCCTTTCAGTAAAACCTTTCGTTGAAGCGATAAATATACTTTCATTCAAGTTTAGAATTTTTTAAATAGTTGCTCGCATTATCAGCGTATACAACACATATATATATATATTTCCGACATTCCATGAAACGAAACTAATTATAATATTTTGTTTGGAAACTAATTTCCATAAAATTTTATTATTATAATACCAAAGTGGTGCATTTTTACCAGTGAGTAATTTTTGACAAAAGGAAATAGAAGAAAAATATTTTGGTTTTTTTGAAAATGAAAAGGAGGAGAGAGAATTCGCTCCTTTGTGTTGAAAATTGTTTTCAGCTTTGTAATATTTGTATACTTTTTGGTTTGTTCGAACAAGTGGAAAAAGACGAGAAAGAAATAATATATATTTAAACAGAGAAAATTTGCATTTGTAAATACTTCCGAGGAAAATATATATGAGTTGTGACAAAGGTTCTTTCTCTTTAGATTGCGAACGTTGACTGCACATGCGGCGGTCTTTGTCATCACGATATAGCGGCCGTGAACATAGTGTTAATGAAAACAAGACAAAATGATTGGACAAGGACTCAGTGGGATTTTCTTACAGTGAATATATATATATATACATATTACGCACAAGTATTTCCATCTTGGTTCTCTTTTCACCCTTTCTTTTCTCATCGCTTCCCTTTTGGTCTCGTTCGCTTAACTTGTATATATTATATACTCTCCTCCACCCAACCCCCAGTCACTTTTTCCAATGACTGTACACTTCTCGGAATTACACGGTTCTCCCGTATATATAAAGAGAGAACGAGAAGAGATGCTGAGTGTGTGAGTCTGGACCATTGGTTATCTCTACCGACAGTGTTTCTCAGACAGTGTGTGCGCGCGCCTATGGGGTTGTCGATCCTTCTTTCTCTTTCGCACCTTCACAAAAGTCATGACTGTCTGTCTTTCTTTCGACCTTGGTCTTCGCTCTCTACATCTCTAGAATTTTATGTTTTGCAGACTGCCTTCAACAAAAGGCTATCTACTACAATTTCAGGGTATTCTTTTTCTCTTCGGAATATGTTGTGTGCATTTCAGAACAGGAGAATTGAGCGGGTGGCAAAAGGGGGAGAGGAGGGGGGGGGGTGCAAAAAGGAGCGAGATAAGTTTTCAAGAATTGCAATTCTCGTTAAAAAGTTGTCAAATTTCTCTTACTTCTATTACGTCCATATCAGAATATGGTATAAATTACAGTGGTGTAATTAGTTTTCTTTTTATTCTATATAAAAAAAACGTTTGAGAATTAAAAAAAAATTTTCTCCTTCCTTTTCAGTCTTTGCAATATTTTTTTTTGAAATTGTTTTTAGGCTTATTTTTCAGCTTTTCTGTGCTGAATTTAAGACAATTGTGTCCGATATAATCAGTAGGAACTCTCTAAAACTGAATCAGTGTGAATTTTGACTGATTTTCAGTGACACTTTTTTTATGATTTAAATCAGTGGAGCTTCATTGGAAATTAGTCATAAATCAGTATATTTTCGGTCATTTTTCACTGATTGACCAAGTTGGAAAATAAATGAAATTTTTAATGTCATTGAAATTTATCTATTATTTTCCATTGGTCAATCAGTGAAAAATAGTTGAAAATTCAGTAATTTTTTAAACTGAATTTCAATGAAATTTCACTGATTGGTATTGCGTGAAAAGTGAGGCAAAGAAAATCAGTCAAATTTCACTGATTTTTAATCAAATTTCTCTGAATTAAATGGAGAGAAGTGAGTCATTGAAAATAAGCCTAATTTCACTGATTTTCGCTCGAATTTCAGTGATTGAAATCAAGAGAAGTGAGTTACTGAAAATGAGGGAAATTTCAATGATTTTTATTCGAATTTCTTAGATTGAACTGAGTCACTGAAAATCAGTTAAATTTCAATAATTTTCAGTCAAATTTGTCTGAATTAAATCGAGAGCAGTAAGTCACTAAAAATCTGTCAAATTTCACTGATTTTCAGTCGAATTTCGTTGACTCAAATCGGCAGAAGTGAGTCAGTGAAAATCAGTTAAATTTTACTGGTTTTCAGTCGAATTTCTCTGATTGAAATCAAAAGAAGTGAGTCAGTGAAAATCAGTTAAATTTTACTTATTTTCAGTCGAATTTCGTTGACTCAAATAGACAGAAGTGAGTCAGTGAAAATCAGTTAAATTTTACTGATTTTCAGTCAAATTTGTCTGAATTAAATCGAGAGAAAAGAGTCACTGAAAATAAGCCTAATTTCACTGATTTTCGCTCGAATTTCTGTGATTCAAAACAAGAGAAGTGAGTTACTGAAAATAAGGGAAATGTCACTGATTTTTATTCGAATTTCTTAGATTGAAATCGAGAGAAGTGAGTTACTGAAAATCATCTAAATTTTACTAATTTTTAGTCAAAATTCGTTAATTAAAATTGTTAAAAATCAATCAAGAGAACTGAGTCACTGAAAAACAGTTAAATTTCAATAATTTTCATTCCAATTTGTCTGAATTAAATCGAGATAAGTAAGTCATTAAAAATCAGTCAAATTTCACTGATTTTCAGTCGAATTTCGTTGACTCAAATCAACAGAAGTGAGTCAGTGAAAATCAGTTAAATTTTACTGATTTTCAGTCGAATTTGTCTGAATTAAATCGAGAAAAGTATGTCACTGAAAATAAGCCTAATTTCACTGATTTTCGGTCGAATTTCTCTGATTGAAATCCAGAGAAATGAGTCACTGAAAAATAAGCCTAGTTTCACTGATTTTCGGTCGCATTTCTGTGATTCAAATCGAGAGAAATGAGTCACTGAAAATAAGCCTAATTTCACTGATTTTCTCTCGAATTTCAATGATTAAAATTAAGAGAAGTGAGTTACTGAAAATGAGGGAAATTTCACTGATTTTTATTCGAATTTCACTTACTCAATTTTTTAGAGAGAAAATTAAGACCAATCTTATTTTCAAGACTCGTCTGTCAAAAGTTTCAATTTTTTAAAAAATTATATCTAAAAATGAAAAAAAGACTTATTTATTTGATTAAAACAGTGATTCTTTCATTAATTTTTGAACTTATTTTATATATGAATGCAACTCCTGATGAAGGTGATATGCGAATTCCCACGTTTTCTGTGAAAAATATATGTGTAACGTTAAAAAACCGGAATGAAAGTCATTTTATTATCTGCTGTATAGTTTACTCTTGCTTTGTATTTCTCTACTATCACGTAAAAAGGAAAGGGGTGGCTGGCAATCGTCTGCACTCAACGATAATTTCTTTTTTTTCTTTTATTTTCTCTCGATATGACTTTGCATTCTGTCGAAGTGGCTGTTTTGGTGATAAGCAAACTCAAAAGAAAAAAGGACGTTCTATGATAAAGGTATAGCATATCTCGTATATTAGTCTTGGAGAATGGGGGACACAGTAACACTATTGAAAAAGAAACAACGCAGGTCTTTGTTGGTTCTACTACACAGACATTTCTATATCGACATATTTTTTTTCTTTATTTTCTTTTTTTCAAAAAGACATACTGTTCTTGGAAGTACTTATTATCAGTTCATTCATTTTCTCAGCCATTATTTTATTTAAATTATTGTGAAACTTAATTTCAAAAAAAATATTTGACTACTAGGAAATTAATTTGGAAATTGATTTAAAAAATGACTCATATATAAAATTTAGATATAGAAAAAAATGAATAAGATGTTTATAAAAATTCTTTTGTAGTGTTATTTGTTTATAAAATAAAGTGATTAAGCATATGAAAAAAAAAACATTTTTTATCTCCCCGTGATGCTTTCAATGAAAAAGCTATTTGCAATATTAATGAAATTACAGAATGAAAATCAGTATTCCGATAAGAGACAAACAAAAATGAATCATGACAATCAGTGACTCACGTGAATTGCAAACCATTGTATTAACTTCAAAAAAAAATAATAATTAAATAAAAACCTAATCAACTTAAAAGATTATTCACTTTAGTGACAATTTTTTCCTTTAATGGAATAAAAATTAACAAATTCGTTAATTACTCTTATCTGTAAAATATGTAATTTTTTTTTATTTTTAAAATGTAAACTTTCAAATTATCTGTAAAATATGTATATAATTTTTTTTTATTATTTTTAATTTTAAAAATTTTAATTTTCAAATTCATTTCGTAGTTTTTAATTAGTCAATTTAGATTTAAAAAAAAATTAAACAATTTTTTGAAATTGATGAAAAATTCAAGAGGGAAAATGAAATTGATTTTGTACTTTCGAGTATGGATTATAATTGAGTCGCACAAGGTGGCAGTAATTTGTTCATCCCTGGAGGGTATCAGTGTGGGACAATAAATCTTATTTGCATTAAATTGACATGTGTAGTGATGGACGCGTGTACCATTATCTCCTCGAGTCTCTTCTTTCGTCCCTGAATTGCCATGGACAGGTTCTCGAACCCGCGCGTTGTTCAACGAAGATAACCTGCGTGGAAGTGCTTGTCAAGAACATTCATTGATACGCAATCGACTTTTTCATTTATTGCCTCCGCCAGTAATTTTCTTATTGCGCAAATCCAATCGCTGATAGATGCGCGGCCTTTAATGCTTTTTTCTTTTTTTCTTTTTACAGTTCTCTATTAAAATAATCTTCTCTTCATTAAAAAAAAAATATTTTTTTTTCCATAAAAAAAGATAGAGAGAGAGAAAAACATTTCTTGATAGTATATAGTCACTTTAGGATGAGATACGCGCCTATCAACCCAGGAAGACATGATTGATTAGGGAGACAAAAGCGCAAGTTACAAAATCTATTTTCGTTCATATATATTTTTCATTTTTGAATAACTGATGCGCAAAGACTTTATTAATGTATATATATATATATTTGAATCTCGCTATTCATTATTATTTTTGCGATTTCTGATTATTTCAAATTACTTCTTGTGTATGTGAAAAGGTTATCACTTTTCGTGCGTAGCAATTTTCATATCTTGTTGCTAAAGAGCCATATTCACTTTGCAAATGAACGTATGCTTGTTATCATACACACGTAAAACGAGAGAAAAAAAAAGCATCTCAAATATAATTTCAAGGAGAGAATAGTTTTTCAATTTTTACTCATCTGTTACAATTTAGTATTTTTTTGAGAAAAAATTCCAACTTTAATTTTATCAATAGGTGATGGGAAATAGGAGGAAAGTTTCCCCCTTTTGAATGGTTTTTAACGTGAGATGGAAGAGTGATAGAGAAAAAAAAATATTGAAATCTAGTAGAAATGGATAATATTGCTTTATACAGTACTGAGATTTACACACAGACTCTTTGGAGTTTATCGCAAACAAAATGCGTCATTTGAGGTGCTTTTTTCTCGCATTATATGGGAGGAAGACGAACGAAGATCGAGATAATCGTATATATACGGCTAAGAGGGTTCCTTTTCAGCCCGGAAAAATATACTATATATGAAGCGAACCCTGACCTGAGTGATAAGTCTTTGCTGATTCGTTTAGAAGGGGAAAAAAAGAAGAAAGGAAAAAAAATTGAAATTACTTATCAGCTGGTGGCCTGCGTCAATCGAGTCGCGTTATCTCTCGACGCTAGTTAATTGCCTTTTACGAATCTCATTAACATTATGACGTTAACTTCCCGTTGTCTGACCAATCAAAATACGCGACCCATTTGGTACGATCCTCCAACTCTCTCATCTCGAGAAATTTCTTTAATTTAGGGACGATTAATATTGCTCTGACTCTTATTGAATAAAAACTCGATGACCCTCTGTCTCTCTCTCTCTCTCTATACAATTTTGTAACACATTTGCTTTATTAATCCAAAAAACGTTATCTATTTTTTTGCTCGTTTAGAACATTTCTTCATACTTTATTCTCGCAGTAAATTAAATTTATTTCGATTGTCCCAACTTGATTTTAATTAATTTTTCCTTTCAAATTTTTGTTGCTCTCTAAAGTTGAATTAGTTAAAAATAATTCATTGTTATAGTAAACTCTTGGCTGATTTTTTATTTTAGCGATTAGTAAAAAATAATTGTTGGTAAAAAATAAATAATTGTTACTAGAAAATAAATAATTGTTAGTAAAAAAAACTCACTTTTACTCTCTAAATGTGAATTAGTAAGAATTTTAACTAATTTGAATTAGTGACTCACTTTTTGCTTTTGAATTAGTTAAAATTTACTAATAAATTAGTAGAAAAAATTTTTTTTACTATTTATTAGTAAAATTTAACTAATTCGAAAGCAAAAAGTAAGTCACTAATTCAAATTAGTTAAAATTTTTACTAATTCAAATTTAGAGAGTAAATAGAAAAAGAACAGTACTTTATAAATTGAAATTAGTTTTATATTGATTCAATGTTAGAAATTGAAAATTCGAACAATTACTTTACTCGAAGTAATATTCGTTTCAATTAAGTTATGTTACCAAGTCTCCGCTAACATTTGAGATTATACGTAACTATATACATAGCGAAATATTCGCGATGTTCCTTGTTCGGAATGCATTATTATTATCTCACCTAATTAAATCTCATCTAACTTGTGGTACCTGACTGTGTATGGCGTCTCATTAATGCAAAGAAGTTTTGAGATCACACAAAGTACATAAAAGGGTGATTTACAAGTGAGGAAATGGTAAAGTTTGAGCGTGAAAAAGCGAAATGTGTAACATCGCCTCGAGACGTAATTATGATAAATGAGTGGCCTGTCGTCGTGAGAAGTAGGAGTTTTCTTCGCTATGTAGTCGCATATACTCAAAAGAATGATCTGCATCTCTTCGAAAAACGTCATCCTTTCACCTTTCTTTCGGAATGAATCTAAAATAATACGAATTTAGCAATGTCAGTTCGTAACCAGAAATATCACAATATAACCGTATTTGCTCAAGCGAGAGTGTAATTGTGAAAAATCAAAAAGAAAGCGTCTGGGTATATTCAATATTATATATATATATATATATTTTCTCCCATATGTTGAATTTGTGCAATCAGTGAACTCGTGCAGGATATAGCTCGAGGTAATGTGGGACGTTGGTTAAGTCAGTTAAGTCAGCTTGCATCACAATTTTATTGTATATAGGTAAAGGGA
The DNA here is from genome assembly GCA_001855655.1 of Leptopilina clavipes. Taxonomy (NCBI): domain Eukaryota; kingdom Metazoa; phylum Arthropoda; class Insecta; order Hymenoptera; family Figitidae; genus Leptopilina; species Leptopilina clavipes. The sequence continues at coordinate 21,236 of JUFY01034460.1, forward strand.
TGTCTCCACTTTGTAATTACGAACCTCGTTTCAATTTGGTTCGCAGAATTTCTATATCTATACTTATTTGCTTTCATTCACGATCCAACCTTAATTTGCCTCATTTCCATTATTGTAGATTCCATCCTGGAACCGCAAATCTCACTCTCTTCACCACATCCATTTTTTTCTACGATTTATCATTACAATACAATGTACCTTTCTACTTTATTTATATATACATACCGTATACGAACAATCGTTACTTTGTGAAAAAATAAACCCCAGTCCTTGAATTTTCTTTCGGGAAAAAAAAAGAAACGAGAACATTACTTGAACTTTCCTTTTTTCATATTCTCAATATTGAAATTCTTTTTAACCTTTTCATTTTTCCTACAAAGAGGGAATAATTTATGGAAATATTAATGCAAAAATAATGCCCTTATAATGATAGTTTAAAAATTTATATGCGGCTTTTATGAGTAATTCCCTTTCGTTTTTCCTATTCTTGTTGTGATGATCAATTGGTAATTGCGAATGAAATTATTATTTATATCTTATTTATTAGATTTTTATAATATTTAAAAAACAACATTTGCCATGTCTGAAATGTTAATCACACGTAATAGATCACAATCTATCAAAACGTTGCGATGAAATTTTATTAAATTTATGGAAATGAAAATTTTTTCGTATCAGAATCAAATATTAAAAGATTCGAACGAATTTTCAGTCAACAACGTTTATTATCAACGATTCGGAAAAATTAATATTTTTTCAACGAGAAAATCATAATATTTGATGCCTAAAAATTTTTATTTCTTAAATTGTCTGTAAAAAAATTTTCAAAAACTTTTTTGTAGACAAAAATTAAAAAATAATTATAAGGGAAGAATATATTTTTTTAAATCGTTGATCATAAACGTTGGGGACTTCGAATTGGTAAGATTCGAAGATATTCTAATATCCTTTATTAGTGTGAATTTAGCAATGCATGACGTTGAGAGTAGTTTGGAGGACAATGTATAGTATTGAGCGTGAGTTTTATCTCACGATTTTGCATTTGCTTCATTATTCTTAAACTATATTATACAACGTTGCTTTGACGAAGAGTAAACGCGCGTTGTGTAAGTCGCTAATCGAGCGAGATCAGTTAAAAGGGATCATATGCAAGTGCACGAAATATGGATCTCTGAATCCTCAAGTTGAATCGTGCAGAACATTCATCTACTTGTAATTTTGTAATTATTTCCACATTGAATGTTATGTGTTTCAGTTTTAAATCAAAAATCACTCTTCTTGTTTAATTTGCTCAGATTTCCACTATCAACTTATTGAACATCATCAATATTATTCTTCACTAGATTAATGATGAGAGGAACATTTTTTTCTTTTCATCTCCATATGTAAAAGATACTTTTAACGCAAGAATATTTTATTCCTGAATCTTTCTCTCGTTGTAACCACACATTTTCATCTTGGTGATAAATCTTGCAAGTTTTTTTTTAGTGATTCATTTCATTTCATTACATTACGGAATTACTCTTGTATACATATAGTAAATCTTACATTTACCCATCAGGTGAATTTAATTTAAAAAAAAAAAAACAGAAAAAACAGAAAATTATTTTACACATAAATCTTGCTTTTATTCGAGTATATAAATTTATTTTATCGTGTGTAATTTAAGCGAGATTAGTTTGATATATAGGAACGTAATTAAAAGTAAACATTTTGAAACTTTTCGGTCAATCAAAATGGATTACTAACAAAGGCTTTATAAAACAGAATCTCGAATTTGCATTTTTATTATGAGCAGAAACTTTTTCAAACTTGAAAATACTGAAAGTTAATTTGATATTACCAATTTGATGGAGTTCTTTTGTAAATTGGAGAGTTGAAAAATTAAAAAAAAGCAACATGTTCTATTAAAGAAGAGATTATGGCGATGATTTTGAAGAAATGTGGATTGATTTTCCAGAAATATATAATAAATTTCAATATTGTGAAGATTTTATCAAGAAATTCGTTTCGAGGGTTGAGATTTTATCAAGAAATAATTTAGTTTGATGGAGGCGATTCGAAGAATCGATTTCGTAGCCAGTCAAGAAGGCACATCTAATCTGATTTTAGCTTTGGCGTACATAATACGATCTGTCACACCGACTTGGATCTTTATTGATATGCAGGTTGCTCAACATCTCGTTTCAGAAATCGTATATATATATATACAACTGGAGAAAATATATATCCTCACGCAAATTTTCAAATCTATTGTTTTTGCATTAGCGTTGTTTAGTTTATCATCATCATCATCATCTCAAAAGTGGATATTTAAACAAAATATTGCCTGGTTATTACTATGTAAAAGAAGATTGGAAAATTTATAAATAATGTTTCTAAGATTATTGCGGATTTAAACTTATTTGCCGCACATATGAGACGATTCGAGACTGTATGTATAAAGAGAAGAGAGTTTCACTTGGATTTTAAATTCTTTAGAGTGTAGGAGAGTTGAAAACCCTCTTGCATCTGGAAGTGAAGATGTGTATTCGCGGCTGTTAAGCAATCCTCTTCACCTGATCTAATTTACTGCCCCGGCATCGATCTACTCAATTGCAACATTTCGTTGCTTTGAGATGCAATAAATACGATCCCCGATTCAATGGACTGTGCATTGTGCATCCGAACGCGATACGCGCGGATTAAAGCGCGTTGAAATTGACTTTTTTTTTGTATACCTCGTCACTCATTTTTATTTCCAATTCCAATCGAGTTTATCTCAGTCATTCGATTTAACATTATTCTATTTTACATCTATTAAGTATTACGTTTTCTGACGTCTCGAAAAATATTATTATTATTTGCCTGAAAATATTAGAAACATTTGCATAAATTTACAAATTTTAATACACTAAAATAATTTCCTTTGATTTTCTTTAGATTTGTTCTATAATTTTTTGTTTTATTTTCTAGACAGTTGTGCTTTACTTCTTTTTCTTTTACTTTCTTTACTTCTATTTAAATCTATTTTTAACTTTAGCTAATGAATCGTCCAAATATTAACTGAATTTTAGATTATTTTTAGTCAACAAATTATCCTAATGCTAGTTTTTGTTTTTAGCAAAAAATATAAAGTCAAAATTCAAATTCAAAAGCAAAAAGTCAGTTATTACTATTCAAGTTAATCAAAAATTTTTATCACTCTCTAAATCTGTATTGGTAAATATTTTATGATTAATTTGAATTAGAGACTGAATTTTTGCTTTTGAATTAGTTAAATTTTACTGATAAATAGTGAACAATTTTCTACTAATTTATTAGCAAATTTTAACTAATTTAAAATAAGCAAAAAGTTTGTCAGTAATTCAAATTAGTCAAAATTTTTACTAATTCCCATTTAGAGAGTTCACAGCAAAATTTCTAACAAAATTTATAATTTTTCCCAATTAGTTGTTTTTCTTACTAATATTTTTTATTTTATTTTTGGACTTGAGTAATAATCTTCAGCATTTTTGAAATTCAGTTAGTTTTTGAACTACTGTCACGAACTTAAATTATAATTTTATCTTCGTTAGTTAAAAAAAAAAACTTAAAGAAATATACTCGAAATGAAAAAAATTCATATAATGTCACATTTTCTCTATGACAACTAGAAAATTTTTACTTAAGATTTACTTGGCAAAAACCAATGTGATTTTTAAGGGAAAAAATTATGCATATTTAATAGCACGTTTATACAATTTTTTTTGCGCTTTCGTGTCCCGGGAAAAAATCCATTACTTTTAAAGAATTAAAAGTAAAGCTTTTAAAATGAATAGAAAAATTGGAACTGGGTGGAAAGATGAGTTGAAAAGTCAATTAATTTCTGTTTATTTAAAGATAGCTTGCTTGGTAAATACAAACATAATTGAATTACTTTATTTCAAACTTCCGGTTATGAAGTATAGTTTATAGTCGGTTTTGCTATCTATATACGTATATTTTAAGTAGTCAGTAGTCAGACTATTGCTGCGGTCAGACACAGTGACTACCGCACTATATATATAATTCTCTCTGTGTATATTTTGCACGCGACATGATTTGTCGATTAAAAATTTAGCCAACTCATTTGCATTCTTATTATTCCTGAAATTTAGTGTTCATTAAAAATAATGAAAAATCGAATAAAATGGAAAGATATGCAAACGATATTTCTCGATTTCGCCGCTACTTTAATTCAGAGTAACATGGTTATAATTTCTCTTTTCGATAAAATGCCAATTTCTGTTCACCGTTTTATAGAGTTATTGCATCTATACAGTTCAATTAATTCATTTCAAAGAACATTCCTTTACAATTTTTTTTTATCATTTTTTTTCTATTTCACCTGTGCCGGTTTTTTTAATTCAAGTTCCTCCAAAAAGTATTAATTGGGAAATTGTATTATTAATTTTAGTAGGAAGAGGTATTAATTTTAGTTATTTAAATAATGGAAAAGAATATGTAAAAAAAAGAAATTAATTAATGAAGCGATTTTAATTAAAACAAAAATTATAAACAAGGGAAAATTAGAAATTATAATAACGAACTTTGAAGTTAAATTGGAAAGTAATTATAGTTTCGATAACTTCTGGATATAATTGATAGCAAATTGAATATTTTTGTTTGTTAGCCAATCCTCTGTTAATGAGTCCGTATGTTTTGTTGAACATAAAACAAATTCGCTGTTTGAAAGCAGGGATAATGTTACCTAGCAGCAGCCAATTAAAATTTTGTAATGAGTATTATCGTTATATTAATTAACTAGTTTCACGTAACGCCTTTTTCTGTTTATGAGCTAACTATACAGGGGCTAATAAATGCGACTTTTAATAAAAAAATTAAAAAACTTTATGGATGAGAAAATCGATTTTTTTTATACAATTGGTATAAGATTTGACCAATCTTGGGAGCAATGATACCAACATCGGGGCAATATTGCCCCAAGTGTGCGAGTGTAGAAACCAACCTCGAATTTTTATATTAGCACAAAATATATTTTCCCTTGGTTCAATTTTTTTTTTTCATTAAATTTGAATTTCGCGCCAATATTTTCTGTAACAGACAGATGGCGTAAAATTCTTTGCTCATAATTGAGATAATATAGACAAAGTATAAGTATCAATGATCCATCTAAATTCTATTATGTTGTTTCGTTTTAAATGGTAAATAATTATTTTGTTAATAATAATAATTATTTTGTTAATAATAACAATTATTATTAATATATTCCCAGTTGAGAAATATTTTTCATCATTCGAATCTTAGTTGGTCTACTTTTAATATTTAAATTCGAGACTTGGTTATTTAGTCTTGGGCCAATATTGGCGGTAAAATTTGGTCCAATATTTCGCCTGTTAGTCGTCAGCATTGGCAATTTCCCACTGGGATATAGAGAGGTAAAATAGTTTCGTAAAAAAAAATGAGTAATCTAATTGTTTGCAAAACAAGAAAAGAGAAAGAACAAAAATTGAATCAAACTGGATAAAAAGAACCGTTTTTGTAAAGACTATAATCAGTCCGCTAGAAAGAACTTTTACATTTATCTACGTTTCAGTGACTCGTATAAAATTATTGCTCCGTTACATATATCCAGCCGGCATAGTAGTTTGATACGAATGAGGGAAGGGTATATAAGTTTCATTGTAACTTTTTACGACAGCAAGAGTCTTTTCTCTGTAATCCTTCTTTACAAATGGACCGTGAAGCTTTTTTTTTTCGTATCTCCACCCACACGTGTGTCACATTCAAAAAGCCAAAGAATGAAAGGGTAAATAATTTTTTTTCTCTCCGAAGCTACTGAAAAGTATATTAAAGAAGGCAAAAATGTATTTTTTTTCACCCTTTTCTCAAAAATCGAAAAAATGGAAAAAATTCATCTTTTTTCTGTTCCGATAGGGAATTTCGAAACAGTTTCCCTTTAATGTTTGACACTTGCGGGAAAAGTGCCTTCTTGTTTCGTGTCTCAAAGACTGTTACTTGAGGCGATAATTTCTCGAAACCATTTAATAGATTCAAAACTACTTACACTGAATTCAATGATGTAATAAGTGGAGCGTTGAATCAATGTATCTATACAATGAGAAGTAAAAAATTTGAATAGCTCCTTGAGTCACGAGCAACCATTAATGCTTCCTTATTCTTGTGAACCTTTTCTGTTTCACGGATCAAATATATATGTGTATGTTCCTTTAATAGTCAAACAGATTTTTTCAAAACGTGAAGAAACTAACACGTCTACCAATTTTCCTTCGCTTTTTTCTTCCTTGTGACCTAATTGTTTTTAAATTCTTTACATTACCCAATTCTTTACCCCCAATCCAAGGGGGAGTTAAAAATTAGTTAGAGAATTAGAGTTAAAAATTAGTCACTAATTGTTACAGAAATAGTTAAAAAAATTATTTACTTGAAATTATTATTACTGTTGTAATTGTAAATTATAAATTATAAATTATAAATCGAAAATTATAAATTGTAATTAATAATTAATAATATTCAATTTGGCAAATTTCACACTCTATGTACATTATAGATTAAAATGATAATCTCATAATGTTCATGTGTCTGTTTCGAAACTGTTTTAGACAGCAAATATGTTTCTGAGCCCGAAATGAGCCGTAAAATCTATTTCGAAATTATGAGCGGCGATGCATGTGCTTCGGCATATACTCGAACTCTCGTGTCTCTCTCTCTCTCTCTCTCTCTCCATATAGCTATAATATGACTTGAACTTGAAGTAGTCAACGATCCTTGAACAGATTGGGTCGTTTATGAAATATTGGTATAGTGCTTTAAAGAGATATGAACATTGTACAAACGCATATATATTCTCCAGTCCTCTGGATCTCATATCTCTACCTTAAATTTACAAGACTTTTTCTTAATTTTCTTTTTCTCTCTTGGCCTTTAGGGAATTTGATGTCACAGAGCATAAATAAACACAATTACTCTTTGCTGAATTTATTTAATCCTTTTCTTTGTTCTACATATAGATATATATACATAATATATATAAAGTACACTTTAGCGACTCAATGGGAATGTACCAAAAAGACACACTAATTAGTCGAGAATTTAAAATTTATAAAATGACAGAGCAGACTCACTGACATGATATTTTCAAAAGAGAATTATTTTTACATTGTGAAAGTTTGTAGCTTTTGTGCTCTTTATTTTGGAAGAAAGATATTTTTTTCAAATGACGAATTTTTCATTTTAGAAAAATGATGACATAAAATAGGTATTCAGATTAACGAAATAAATTATTGTGTTTCGAAATATTTTTCTGATTAAAAAATTTCTTTTGGCGATGAGTTGAAAAGATTTTGAGCTTGATAAATATTTAATGTATTGTTTTTTTTTTTTAGGACTTGAATGTTTTTCACTTTTCTTCTCTCTTCCTGGTATATATATAAAACCTTCCCGAGTTTTATGCCCTGGAGAATTTTGCTCTTTGAAAGTTATCGGTCCGGTAGACATTGGTCATGTGTATTTATTCGAGTACTAGTCCAGAGGGTAAAGATACGAGAGAGGGCAAAAATCTGTTCTCGTTGGGTCCCTAGAAACATCACTCGAATGAATATGGAAAAAAGATTATGTTCCGTCTTTATATATATATAATATTTGATTTGCATTACTTCCTTATGCTTGTCACGTATAATTTTGTTACAGAGGATATAAACTCTTCTCTACTGCATATATCTCTCATATTTATGTGAATTGTATATATTGAATATCTTTTCAAACACTATACGTTGGAAAAGTATGAAATGAAAATTTTCTATATTTAAAGGATAAATATTTGCTCTTTTGAGTAATCAAAAGTTGTTCATTTTTCCATCTATGCTTTTAGTTTTTTATTTTTTTCTTTTTATATTTTTCCACAGTATTTTTTTTTACATTTTCTTTTATTTCATTTAAATATATATTTTATTTTTATTTGAATTTTAAATAGAACTAGTTTATCGAAATTTGAAAAATTTATTTTAAAAAAAATTTTTAATATTTGAAATATTGTTTTTTGTTCAATATACACATTGGAAAAAATGTATTTGATTCAAGTGGTCGATTACTTCACTATTATCAAATAAATATTTATTTGTGTCAAATAAATTTTATAGCAAATTTAATTTGACTCAATGAAATAACATTTGATTCAAATACAGAAATTATTGATTCGAATACTGTTTATTTGTCTCGAATAAAAATTATTTGGTTCAAGTAAATATTTATTTGATAATATATATGATATAATGTATATAAATATTATACCTACACTGAAAAAAAAATTTATTTGATTCAAATAACCGATTACTTGTCTATTACCAAATAAATATTTATTTGTATCAAGTAAATTTTATTTGAGTCAATTAAATGGTATTTGACTCAAATACAGAAATTATTG